>MKEJ01018760.1:0-14719 GCA_001753735.1 Embelia ribes
TTATCATCAAATGTAAAAAAGAAGAATGTATAAATTTATATTACAATATAATTTTATATGCAACTATTTTAATTGCTAGTTTAAAAAAAGTATAATGTTTACATAAAGTGTTTCATTTGGCATGAGCTGTTAAAATCATGTCAAAAGTTCATGATTAGTTAGAAAATTTGCCCAATTATTTTTTATTTTTCAGCTTTTATCACGTGTAAGTAAAAATTTTGTCCTCCCTTAATTAAAATTCTGCGTCCGCTCCTGGTTAGTTTTGTATCGTAGTCGGTGATATTTACAACTTTTTATTTTTAATAGAAAATATGTGAAATAATTTTTCAATTTTAACTCTTATATTAATATATAATATTTTTGTTAAATAAATTTTTTTTGTAAATCCACGTGCAAAGCACATGAATGTTTGGTAGTATACATAAAAACAGTATTATCACTGGTATTAACGCTGAAATCAAGTTGATATTATTTGTCAATCCCAATTATTCTTTCCTGATCACAAGGTCTTTTGCTGTGATTTTGTTACCTTGATAACTGATTGGGAATCCTAATGGTATATGGAAGTTTAATAAATGTCCACATGTTTTTAAATGGATTTTTGTTATGCTTCTATTACCGAATTTCATAAATAAACGAAGAAAATATAAAGAAAGCTGAGGGTGTGCTGAAAAAAGTAGCCGACTATTTAGTACATTCTAACAGATTCCTAATCAATTGATTTTTGCATATTTAAAAGTTATTTTTGTTCACTGTGACAACTTGTCTTCATTTACAGAAAAATTGTAGATGGCAGCAAAACTTCAGTATGTCTACTTCTTTAATTCGGCCAAAGCCCGTTACAAGAAGGCAATAGCCCAACTTTCCCTCGTTTCGGTTGAATTTCTTCTGTGTGTTGGCTTCAACTTTCTTCTTTGTGCGCAAATAGCTTTTTTGCTTGAACCATGATTTGTGGTGGTTGGTTCTTCACTGTATTGCTTCTCTTTTCGAAAGCAGCATTTTTGCAAGAGTTGATAGGCTTCTTTCAAGGAGATTGTGCAACAGTATGTTGAGGTATATGGTAGTATTGAATATTGTCTCTTAAAAAGATGGATTGTAGATGCCAATTGTGGTTGGCTAAGTTAGTAAGGATCGATCACTTTGTCCCTAGAGTACCCTGAATAGTGGGTGGTGATATGTAACTACCGTTGTCAGCACTCGTAGAGTCCTCTGCATGCCCTCACCTCCCTCACCTGGGATGGGGTAATCCCTCGTCCCCAAAACTTTCATGTACCAAAAAAATTAAAGATAGATTGTAAAATGCTCTTTCTGACTTCCAGAATACACGAAGGTTAAACATATACATACAAATTAGCACAACTCAATACAATAACAGAAGAAATGTTCTATAACACATACAGAGCATAAATAACAAGGTTCTTGTAAAATTTTAAAACACAAAACACTTTTGTCCGGTTTCATACCTATCTTGACATCCAACAAACACTAATGAATATTTGCAGCCTAAACCTTCCCACTAGCAATTCTCACAAGTTGATGTGTATCTATGCAACGGAAGGAGAACAAAGACAACCATCAGCTGACGCTATTTTTTTTTATTTCTTCAGATGACTAGTCACCGACAGGCGGAGATGCAGTTTGGTTAGCCAAGAAACGAACAACGAGAACGGTTATATTATCCGCACTACCTCTCTGGTATGCTTCATGCATCAGTATTTTAGCCGCCGCCTTGGGCTCTTCTATAGGTTTAACCATTGCAACAGCTTCCTGAGGAAAAGAAACAAAAAGAAAAGATATACATATTGCAGCTTTAGGAAAGTTGAAGGACACACTCATACTTGTTAGTGTGTTTTTATGTGTTCTCTAGAAGAGTCTAGATCTTTCTTTACGTGTATATCTGTATGAGGTTGTACTCAATTGATTATTATTGAAATATACGAACATTATTTTACCATAACATGGTATCAAAGCAAGCAAATGTCCTGGATTCAAATTTCAGATCTACCCAATTAAAAAAATTAATTTTCACTTATTGGCTCACAAATATGCAACAAGTAAGAGGGCGTGTTGAAGTAATAAAAATAATATAATACATCTCTCCCTAACAGCTTAAACTTTTAGGTGAGATGGTTGAACAACTTCTAACAAGGGTTATAAATATTTTGATCCCTCGTCTAAGAAAATTTATATTTATTGTGATGTTATCTTTGATGAGTCTCGCTTCCCTTTCAAATCTACACCCTCCCCATCTACTACTGCACCATCCACACCCATTCCCCTACCCAATTCCATAACTTTATCAAATCGATTTTTTCCCCTAACGACTCAAGCACCTACACCTGATAAACCACCCCTGAGTTGTATACCAACCCCTACCCGCCCAACATCTCCTCTACCCTAGCCCTCTATCCGTCACCCGTCCACCTATCGGCCCCTCCCCCCTCCTGCAGCCTAGCCCACGGCACGACTGGCAATGACTCGTCCCCAGCCAGCCCGCATTGTCACTAACCCAAACCCGGTGGGCCTCCTCGGCCTCGCGAATGCTCACCTGGCTTGCCTACGCTTCTGCCCACGAATCCTCCGGCCAGTTCGCCTTGTTATGCCATGTGAACTTGGTTACGAACAATGTTGTTAAGTCAAAAACATTCACTGATGGGACGATCCGATATCCTCCTAGGGCGTTGGCTACCATATCAATTGATAGTCCTCTCCAGCGAACCTATTACACACAGGCATCATGTTTTCCTAAATGGCGGCAGGCTATGAATGAGGAGTTTGATGCTTTGTTGCGCAATAGAACTTGAGACCTTGTGCCTGCTCCTCCGAACCGCACTATTATTAGGCGCACATGGGCGCTTCTTCTTAAGCGCAAAGTCAATAGTTCTATCGACAGGTATAAGGCCAAACTTGTGGCCAAGGGTTTTCATCAANACTATGATGAAACCTTTAGTCCTGTTATCAAACATACTACTATCTGGTTGGTTTTATCCGTGGCTATTTCTTATGGTTTGGTTATTCGGCATATTGATATTTCCAATGCTTTTTTACATGGTTTTCTTTCTGAAGATGTTTTCATACAGCGAGCTCAAAGGTTTGTTGATCCATCTTTTTTTAACCATATCTGTAAATTTCGAAAAAGTGTTATATGGTCTTCGGCAGGCTCCTCGTGCATGGTATTTTCGATTGAGTTCTAAGTTACGCTCCCTTGGCTTTTCAAACTCCACAGCGGATACTTCGTTATTTGTTCGTCGTACTGGCCATTCTTGTGTTTTGATTCTTGTTTATATAGATGATATACTTATTATGGGCCTCTCCACTGCTGTAGTTCAGTCTGTTAGATTCTCTTGGGGTGGATTTTGCTATTAAATCTCTGGGTGACATACATTATTTTTTAGGAGTTGACGTCTCTCGTACCTCTGATGGGTTGTATCTCAGACAAACTCGGTATATTCATTATCTTTTTCGCCAGACTGATATGCTTCTTGCTAAGCCCTTATCTACACCTCTCCCCCTCTACAAGTCAGGTACTTCATGCCGATGAAGCCTTCGAAGACCCCACTTTATTTCGGAGTGTGGTTGGCATGATTAATTATTTATCATTTACACGGCTTGATATCTCTTTTGTGGTAAATCGCTTATGTCAGTTTATAAATCGTCCGCCTGTTTTTCATGGGGCTATGGTTAAACGCGTTCTCCGCTACCTCAAGGGAACTATACAACATGATCTTTTCTTGCAGTGCACTTCTTTTGCGATTCATACTTTCAATGACATTGATTGGCCAAGTGGCACTATTAATCATCGCTCTACTATGGGGGTTTTGTTTTTATTGGTCCTAATCTTATTTCTTGAACATCTCGTAAGCAGACTATTGTTGCTCGCTCGAGTACTGAGGCTGAATATAGTGCTATGGCTAGTATTACAGCTAAGTTGCTATGGGTTCAATATTTATTTCACGATCTGGGTGTGATTCCTCCTATTGTACACTTGCTGCTATGGCTAGTACACTTGCTATGGTTAGTTTTTCACTCGCGCACGAAGCATATCAACATAGATTTTCATTTTGGTCGTGAGTATGTTATTGCACGTTGTGTTATCGTTCGTTTTATTGTTTCTCGTGATCAGATTGTTGATTATCTCACCAAGCCTCTATTTGTTGCTTGGTTTAGCCTTCTTCGTGGCAAACTTACTTCGTATCCTAGGGGAGAGCAAAAATTCAAGTACACGACCTGAATTACCCAAAATTCGGATTCAGGTTCAGGTTCGGATTTTATTGAACGATTTAGAATTTAGTAATTAAAATAAATTTGTTTTCAAATTTTAAAAAATATATTTCACATGTATTTTAATTTATATTATTTCATATTTGAGCGTACAAAGAAATTACATATATAAAAAAATTATTAAACAAATGTGTTTTGTATTGAAAAGAGATATGGTTTGAGTAGGTTAGGGTTTAGCTTATTTTGGTTTAGCTTATTTTGGTTTTGTATTGAATTGAAAATATTTAATTTGTGGGATTTGGTTACTTGGTTATTAGTTGAATTAGTTAATGGATATTCATATTTGTTACTTGGTTTGATTTAGTTTGGATTAGTTTTAATTTTTTCTAGAAAACTACATGAGTTTTTTCTTAAAAATACAATCAACAAATATGATTTAACAATACATATATTTGAACCATTCTGTACTTAGTTATCGATACATTAATAATATTTCATACGAATAAATAATATGCTTAGTACAGTTGAGTATATTATTATAATTATTCAAATGTAACCAAGCAAGCACTTAATACATATGCATGCACAAACATGTGAATAAATTAGTTATAAACATGAGATACATTTTTATATTTTAATAATATTGATAAACCGACGGAAATTATGTACATAAACTTGACAATATTTTACGCGTTCATCATTTTCCTAAAATAGAATTAAAGCACGCATAAAATCATGTAATATTTATACAGTTCTACTAAAATAATACTATCAATCTTTTAATATTTGTAAATATTTTTACTTTTCAAGGGGAATCATGTGTTTGTGAATAAATTAGTAACAAGCATGAAAAAACTTTACACTGACCAAATATTAAATGGAAAATTGTTTTATGTCCCAATGATTGCGGAAAAAAAATATACAAACACCTTTATCATTAGATTTTATGCATTAATCCTAGTATTTTATGGACAACATCAACGTATAAGCGTCATATTAGAAAAAATATATATATTTATTATTAATTGTCGCTTTAAAAAATAAAAATACGTATCAACTGAATATTTAGTGAAGAATATTTAGATAAAATGAATATATTCTCGTGTATTAATTTTAGACGAGGTTTGTTGCCAAATGTATGGAGTAATATAAATACATAATTGTGTTGTATAAGTTTTGTACTTCATCTTCTGTACATACATACATACATATATATATACATACATATATGTATATAAATGAGGAAAATATTTTTGCAAGGTGAGAGAAAGTAATCACTCTTTTTACTAGTATGCCGGAGGAAGCTGAAGGATGACGCGTGCAGATGATCGGCGGACGGAGACTGGTGGCGGTGCTGTGGCAGGCTCATATCCTTCACACTGAGCCGCCACGATGACGATTCTCCATCGTCGGACACCGGGGCAAAGAGCTCCCACCGGCTGCTCTCGCAGATCTCCGTCGCCGCCGTTATTCCCCCACCGTCGCCGTTCTCCTCCATGTTACAACTCGATGCTGATTATTTTTTTTTTAAATACTATATGTGTATGTGTATGTATATATATATATATATATATATATATATATGGTTTTTTTTGTGTGTGTGTATTCGTACGTATGTATCTATATGTTTGTATTTTTGTGTATGCAGTGGGTGACTGATGATTTCTGGGTACGGGATACCCAGTCCTATTGCCAAATATTTTCCGTTCAGGGTGGAAATTAGTACGTATTTATCTAAAAAGCATCGATACGGATACGGGTGCGGACACGGATTCGGTAATTTTCAAAAAATTATGGATACTGACACTGTGGGTATTTGGCATTTTTTATTTTTTTAAATAACTTTTATAAGTTAGTAAAGTTATGTATTGGTTGCTGATTCAAAATAGCAATTAAACAATTGGATTTTATTATAATGTAGTACACCTTACTAACGAGTATCAATTTTGATCAATTATCAAAAGGACCAAAAATGTGTCATGCACTAAAGGAATAAATAAGTATTGAAACTTGGTTCGTGAAAATCACCAAAATGTATAACTTCAAATGAATAAAAATTGACCGAATAGAAAAAAGGTTACAAATTGATCCACCATGTCCATGACAAGTACAAAATGAGTCAATCGTGTGTCCAAAATTTAAATAATTAAATAGCATTTTGGACTCGTCACATAGCGTGTTGGACACGTATTTCGAAGTGTTCGCGGAGTATGTATGTCCGATACGTGTGCAACATTGATACGTGTCCTATTTTGGAGTGTCCGTGCTTTCGAGGTATCTATTCATATGTGTGTATGTTTGTACACAAAGTGGATGATCCAAATTTTTTTGATATGGGGGCCGATTTCTTTGTGTTTATGTAGTGGGATGAATATTTTTTGTTCAGGTCACTGCCCCGTGCAGTGGGGTATTGAAGTATTTTGAAACTTACATTGATAATTTTTGGAAATTTTTGAGGTGCCCCCCTTGGGACCGAAGCCGTGTATATATGTATGCATTCATGTGCGTGCCTGTTTTTGATTTTCGTAATTTTGTATATGGATTTGCAAATTAGGAAAATAAATTTAAAGATTTGAAGCCTGATTGTTTATTAGTTTAATTTTCTATGTAGATTGTTGAAGATATTATTTGATTCAATATCATTACGTTTCTTCATATATTAAGGCATTCACCTATGCTCCTAAATGAACAATTATTCTAAACTTTGGAGTTTAAATTTTAGGGAATTGTTCCACCAGTGTATTTAAGACTATTCAATTGCCTAAGAAAGGGGGCTTATTATCATCCTTCTGTTTTTTAAGTTTAGAGGTCTGAAATAGGCACACTCTGTATTTTTAACCTCTACATGTGAAAAGGGGGGCTGCCATTGGTAAATAAATGATAGCAGCTGCCATTGATTGCTTGCCGTTTCATCTAGATCCCACAGCAACAATGAGTGAGACAAGCAGTTTTGGTGAGACATGAATTTTAATTTTTAATGTGTACTCTCTCACCATTTCCATTCAATCAAGATCCGGTGGCTAGCAATAAATGGCAATTGATATCATTTATTAATTAATGGTATCTCCCTTTTCAAGTTTCTAATTACCCAAAAATCACGTTCTAATTATTTGGACAGATAAATTGAAAGGCATTGCTTATCTAGGAAAATAATTTTACAGAGTTTGAATCTGGATTACTTTTGTTTTTTCCAAACAAGTATTACAATGCAAACTCTTTGAACGTGTGGCCCCGTTAAGGACCCTTAAGCATGTTAATTTGCTGATGTTTGTACCAAATAAGTTAGGTAATACAAGGTGAGATGTGGTAAGTTCTGTATCTTTTTACATTTAATGATCTTGGTTGGTGCCTAGAAACAGTAGAATTTTATAATATTAACATATATAAGCGTACTTGAGAAGTGCCCTACAGGCACTAATCAACATTACGTTATAATAATAAGTATATATATGAATATTGTCTGTGTATGTATCAATGTATTTATGCATGTGGATGAAGTTTTTTTTCTTTTTTCATTTGGTGTTTGGATTTCGTCTGCACAAGCTGGTTTAGATGGGTAACAACTCATCAAGACTCTTATCTATATTATGTGCTTCAACTCGCTAATGGTCAGCTGTCATTAAGGGTGTAAATGAGCCAAGCCGAGCTAACTTGACCTTCATGCTGCTCCGGTTCGGCCCTCTTGCTTGCCATGAACCATGGCTCAAGCTCGAGCTCAGCTCGCCACAAGCCTTTGGCACACTGCTCGAGCTCTAGCTTGCACTAAATACACGATCTCGGGCTTGTAAACAAGCCAGCTCCTTTAGAGTTAAAACAAACTTAAATTGGATTGATGTGGTTGAAGCCCACCTTGGCCTTGGAGGCCCACTGTTTTGTTCCCAAACTAATTCACTTTTTTTTCCCCTTGTCTCCTCCAGAACTTACATATTGTGTATCTATACACTATATATATACATATACACAAATACATACATACATATACATAATGTGTGTCTACATGTATACCAACCAAGCTCTCAAGCTAACGAGCTGTGCTATACAAAGCTCGAGCTCGGCTGTTTTAATAAACGAGCTCTAAAACTCGGCTCTAGCTCGACTCTTTTATTATAAGAGCTGAACCGGAGCCGAGTAGTTAACGAGCTGCTCTCGAGTGGCTCTGTTCATTTATACCCTTTAGCTGTCACCAGTCTAGTCAAAGATAGCCGATGTTGAAAAATCTTTATGCTCAAGGTTTAAAGAAGTTCGAATCATACTTTTATGGACTGTGATGATAAATGCATGAGACGCTCAGAAACTATTAAGTTCCCCTGTGTGGTGTATCTCCTTTTTTTCCAATTAATAGACAGAAATCTTTTGATGAAAGATTTCAAACCTCAAAATAAGTCGCTAGGGAATTAGGCACACGGGGTACTTGTCTTTTTTACGACGAATGGGAATGTCCTATGATATCATGAGCCATAAAAACGTGCAGATGATAGTCTGGGGTCTACAATATTTGTTGGGGACTTGGCCCCCAATGTTACTGATGTAATGTTGCAAGACATTCAAACCTCAATATCCATCTGTCAAGGGTGCAAAGGTTGTCACTGATAGAATGACAGGGACGCCCAAAGGTTACGGGTTTATGAGGTTTGGAGAGGAGGGTGAACAGTTGCGGGCCATGAGTGAAATGAATGGTTCCCTTTGCTCAAGTAGAGCTATGCAAATCGGCCGTGCTGCTAACAAGAAGCCTGCTGTTGGTTAACAAACTCAGGGAGGTATACTACCAAACTTTTTTCATCACAATACAATATTGATAATAGACATCTCAGTTTTTTCTCTCTTATTTTTTCCATCATAATATTCTTCTGCTGATGCTTTGATTTTGCTTTTGTACTATCATTTCGTGGTGATTGTTTGGTTTAAATTGATTAGTGGACTCCCCTTTGATTTTTAGATATGTTATGTCCAATGGTTTTTCACTTTGGTTCCGAAGATGCGTGAACTTAGATGAGTTATTTCCTTCCCGTATTTTCCTTTGTAAGCTTGGAAGCATTTAAATATGTTAGACGTGCAAAAACTTATAAAGCTCGTGTTGTTTCAAAGCAGGACAAGAGAGGCTCTCATTTTGGCTGGGCTCTCATTTTAGGTCGGTTGATTTGTTCAAGTCATAAGCTTTCTCCTTTATTTTTTGTGGCATTTTTTGCTGCTTTCAGTTTCTTTTCAGTTCCTTATTGTTTCCAGTCCAGTTACTTTCCATTTCTACGGTTCTGACAGTTTACATTTCTTTGTTCCAGTCATTTTTTTCGTATTTATATAGCCTTATTCTGGTACTTTCCATACAGTCATTTTATATCCATAATCTTTGTGTTTTGCTTTTTTCTGGTTCATCTCTTTTGCTCTTTTAAGAGATTTTCTTTGACAACTTGTTATTCTTTTTTTCTCTAGAATGATCTCTATTGAGATAAGGAATAAGCTGGAAAAGGTAAAAAGAAATACAGCTTGTCAATTCCAACTTATTTCTGTTTTTTTTTTGTGGGGGGGAGGGGGGGTTGGTTCCGCAGGCTCTAGGTTAAATTAGAAGTTCCATAGGTTCTCTTGTTGTATTTTACTGTTGAGGTTTTCAAGCTTTCTTTTCAAAATTCATACTTCCTCTTAAATAAAGAGTTAACTAAGTATCAAATCGACCAATTGGAACAAATAATGGGTCAAGATCATGTTGTTCATTTGGAATTGAATAGGGGTGAACAACAGCTCTTCTTGGCCACAAATAGTGATTTCAATATAATGGAAATATCATAATTGAAGAAATTGATAATATAGAAGAGGATATCTGAAGAGTCTGTTTTTCTTAAATGGTGATCCCAGATTTCTTTCACGTAGCGTGGGTCATCAATGCCTTTTCAACGTGCTTTAAAGAACTATGGCAACTTAACAAATTAGAGCAAGGGAGTATAGATGCATGTTTAAAGAGTTGTACCTTCAACATTGTGTAATCGGATAGGTGAAAGAATCTCCGACATATAATATACCACTGATCAGCAGTGTCCACTGTTATTGGTCTTGATTTAGGTTTGTTCTGGATTAATGTTTTCCGATTTGCAGGTCTGATATCCTATTTAACTTTCCCACGTAACATTCCTTGCTGGTTACTCTCTTGTACGGAATCAGACGTTGGGGGGTAAAAAAAAACTGCTGTTTGTGATTCTTTTAATGAATTAATTACGATTAAATTGTCTGGTGTTCCGATGAAAATTTGATATGTTTAATATCCTTAGCTTTCCTGATATTTGTTGCCGGTATTGCTTCCAGTTAATATGATGTCAATCTAACCAGCGTAAAATTGTGGATTATATGAATACTGTAACTGCAGTTTCTAGAAAGCAAGTCAATAGTGTCGGTCGCTGACAGTAATTTATATGTTTTTAGTTACTTTATTTTTGTTTTCAACGTTTCTTTGTCATTTTTAACTACAGGTCATAGTTTTCAGACAAACCCCAGGGATAGCGATCCAAATAATACAACAGTGCGTATCCTGCTTCTGCAGTTAGATTAATTCTTTGGTTGCATGTGTATCTGACTTTATTTTTTATTGTGTGCGTATATTTGTTGGTGCTTTGGATGAGAATGTTTCAGATGATCTTCTGAGACAAGTTTTTGGCCAGTTTGGTCAGTGGGTTCATGTGAAAATAGTGTCAGGGAAGCGGTGTGGCTTTGTTCAGTTTGCGGAAAGGTATGAAATAACCAGATTTTGTAATTTTCTGGCAGCCAGTTCTTTTTTGTTTTTTGAAAGTTTCTATATTATTAAGTCAAAAAAAATTGCAATGAAAACACAAGTCGTCATCTATCCGGCCAATGCTACAATGCTCCAGATGGAGCTACAATGCAACTAAACTAGCACAAATTACATAGGCAGTGAATACCGAAAGCTAGACTAGAAATACACAAAAATACCTAACAGGTTGAACCAACCAAGTCATACCAGCTCGGCCCTCATCTTCGTGTTTTTCTTTTGCATTTTTTAATATTTTTATGCATTGCATATGAATTACAGGGCCTGTGCAGAGCTAGCACTGTCATTGTTGAATGGTACTCAAACAGGAGGACAGAGTGTTCGGCTTTCACGGGGTTGCAGTCCAAATAAGCAGGTTAAAACTTACAAGATTTTATAAGTTATTGCTTGGCGTAGATTCCGATCCTCTGCTCCTGTGATTGCTTCAGACCCAACCAGATCAAGCTCAATAAGGTGCGTTTTATGGTGGGTGTACACAAGGATACGATGCATATAGTGGTGGATATACGGTCCCTCCACAAGATGCTAACATGTACTGTCGGGCATACCCTGGCTATGGAAACTACCAGCAGCAGCAGCGTCCGCAGCAGGCATGTTTTAGATTTAATAATTTCTAGCATTTGTCATAACACCCTTCCACAAATATCAAATGCAAATTGGGTTTGTTACTCACCCCTAATATAAGACATTTCAATTAGATATTCTAGTTAGACCCTCTTCGCCTCCTGGAGAACGAAAACTCCCATTATTTATCCGAAAAATACAAAGTGGGTCTGTTACCAGTTTTTAACGGTGGTAGTGAATTGGGGCTAAGAGTGATTTTCAGCCTAGGGGTTTACCATTACAAATTTTAAATGAAATTTTCCACTTTATTTTAAAATTTTGCAAATATATGTCACCTTCCCTTTCATGATTCTTCAAATCTCATAATTATTACATTTATGTTTTGATGCATCTATGTGTGGATATGAATAGTCTATGTTATACTTTCAGTAGTAAATCCGAAGGATGTTATATCTGTGGATGAAATTTTTCTAGTTAAGTGTATATTTTGATTTAAAAAACTAAATTCTGGTAATGATAGATTTTTAGAAAATATTTCATTTTTGTTCTGAAGTTACTTTGAAAAATTGGCACAATGATGTGGTTGCAATCATTTTTTAGTAGTAATCGCAGGAGCTTGTAGTGGGGTATATTTCCTTCAGATCGGCCAACAAGTACAACTCATCTTCGGAAGAATTTTGTTAAAAATTATAAAATTCACTTTCGTTACCAACTCCATTGTGAAAAAGTCATCACTGCTGATTTTGGTTTATCCATGGGTGGTGATCTGCTGATGTCGTCCACCGCAAGCGTAACGGGGCCATCAATGAGCTCTGTTCCGGTTTATGCTGGTTAGCTGCAGTCATGGCAGAATCGGTTCGTGTTGGTGGTGGATTTAGTATGTACCTAGGAACCTGTTTTACTTCGAGTGTGTTAATCTTTTTCTTTTTTTATCTTCAATTTGGTTTGTGTTTTTCTATCTTTTCTTGATGGAACTCTTTTTATTAGTTCCAAAATGCTTAGCAACAGTTGTATCTTGCAATATTTATTTGTGTTATTTTTTGTTATTTTCGTTTGTGCAATGGTCTCTAATACAAAAGCGTCTTGTGACTAGTCACATAACTACTTTTCAATCCATCAGAAAAACAATTGGTTTAACAGTTATCACTGTCGTATGAATGGTAAATTGTTTGTGAACTTTTACAAATTTAAGAACGTAAACTTAATTTTACACAGACAGATGAGTATTTTGTACTCTCTCCATTTCAAGTTTAGTTTACAGTTAATGTAAGTAGATTATGATAATCTTAATTTTTGAAAAATAAATAAATTATATTTTATTTAAACATCCTTCATTAAATACTTCGAATTATGTGAATTGATTGTAAATTTAGTACGAATAATATGGATAAAATTGAAGAGTAATAAATTAAATATTGAGTTTTTAAAGCCATATTTAATATGAAATAAGAAAAAGTTTCCACAAAATGACACTTATTTTGAATCTGGGGAGTAATATTTATTGCGTTTTCATCTTTTGTTTGTATTTTTGTTTTATTTAACTGGAATATTAGTTACATTAATAATTTTTTTTCCTTGTCTTTTACTTATTTTGACTTTAAGCAATAATTCGAATTAGGAATGAAATTTTACTTATGAGTGAAATTATTAATATAAAGTTATCTTTTAGACATGAATAATTTTCAAGAATTTTAGAGAGTTAGAGCTCTAATATTTAGTGGTGATTTTGTCACATATTATAATTAAACGTACTTGACAGTATAAAAATCACTATAAAAATCACAGAAAATCACAATGATTTTTTTTTATTGATTAAAACTTGCTTTTAACACTTTTGAGAATAAATTAACTTGCAAAGTTGATCTAGGTGCTAGTTTTATGAAATTTAATAATTATTAATGATGAAAGCTTATTTCACATATATATAAAGAAAAATAAGTTACGTCTAATTTATTATTATTTACTTTTAAGATGTATGTTGGCTTAATAAAAAAAATTAAGTTTTAGAAAAATTAATACAAACTATATTAAAGTATTGCTCATTGCAGCTGAGAATAATTTTTGAATAATTTGAGAGAATTATTTTTCTCAAGATTTGAAAAATACTTTCATACAAATCAAATATCCAAAAATTAAAATTTCCTAAAATATACATTTTTCTTCCCTATTTTCCATCAAAACAAACATAGCAATACAAATTTACATGCAAAAAAAAGTACACCAAGTCACCAAATATTCTTAATTTAACCCATCCTAATTTCCTTAAAAAGAAAAAAAAAAGCAACAAAAGATCAAATAAGTAATAACAATGGGGCGCAAAATTGTTATCCAACGCCTCGCACCTTCAATAAGATTCCCTGCACACGCACTCAATCCACCTCCGGGATACTCTGCAGCGCGGGCTTCCACGACCGTTGATTCGTCTCGAACTGATCACAACCGTTGATCAATTTCGACAGGGCCAGTTCCACCGAGATCCCCTGTACATCCACCGCACCCAACAACTCCTCCAGCTGCTTCTTCGTTATCTTTATCTTCACCTCCACTACTCCCGCCGCCGATGACGTGGCGGGAGAGGGAAACGGAGGGAGACCCTTTTGTCTGTGTGAGTTTTTATGAATTGGGTCGCCGGAAAAATGGTTCTCCGGCGACGGAGAAGGCGAAGCCCAGTCGTCGCCGGCCCATTCTGTGGGTGATTGCTTCTTAATACAATTTCCCATTTTCGGCAATTAATTAATAATTAGGAGAGAATAAGATTTCTAACATGGGGGAGAGGATGGCAGGGTAAGCAATGAGGCTTTATTCTTAATTTATTATTGGGCGGGAGAGCATCAAATATGTATTATAAAAAAATTGAGAGATTTGGGGATCTAGATTTGTTTATATTATCTGTTTTTATCTCACCAAAATTTTTGTATATAGCGAATATTATATTTCAATTCTCAATTTTCATTTTTTATTTTGATTTTAGTTCCTATTTTTGTTGTTTTTTAAATTATAGGCACGATACTTTGACATTTTTCTTTTTGTTCTTGCTAAAAAAATTGAAATTTAAGGCGTCGTGGTAGTTTTGTATGAATAAGTTGTAGGAACTGCTTTAAAGGAGTGATGACCATATTATATCAACCCGCAAAATTTATTTGAAAATTTTATCTGTATAAT
>MKEJ01018773.1:0-21298 GCA_001753735.1 Embelia ribes
GTTCAGGCTCGACTCATTTGTTTTGGGGAGTTTGTTTAGCTTCAGCTCGTTTATTGAATGAGCCCTAATTTGTTTGTTGAGTCTCGGCTCACACGAGCCGAGTGTGTTCATGAATATTTTGGTTGGTTTGGATATTTAGATATTACTTGTTAATGATCTATTAAACATTAAAACAAATATCATCAGCTTGAATCTCTTGTAGAATCGATAACTAGTAAGTACATACTAGCGGATATATCAAACAATTACAAAATTGTATAATTTTTTTAACCTAATCTTGTAATGATAAAGAGGTAAAGTTATTATAAAATTGCATCTTTTTAATTTGTTATATTCAATCTGAATTATATGTGTTTATGTAAGTAAATTAACAATTCTATTTTGAAATATATATACAAATACATGCATCAAACGAGTTTGAGTCTTAAAGAGCCGAGCAGGGGATTATTCAGACTTGGGTCGTTTATATAACAAGTTCCATTTTGTTGTTCAAGCTCGGCTCATTTAGTAAATGAATAAGCCCAAGCCAATCCTTTTACGAGCCGAGCCCAAATTTGTTCATAAACAGCTCGGATCATTTGCATTTCTACCCACCACGCTTTAAATTTTCATATGAGTAGATACTAAATTGTTAGAAACAGATTGAGGTACAAGTTGCAAGGACGAACGTATGAGTTTGCTAGGGTGTTAGAGTATCCTAATTTAAAAGAAAATTGCATGGTATTAATTTTTAGAGTGAATTTTTTTTTTTATGCATTTTTAGAACCCATTAATTTATGGCCTTTAACATCTTTAAAAAAATTTATATGATATTTAGCATCCCCACATCCTTATCTTGGGCCCTCCTATTAAATTGATTCCTTTTTGCTTTTGTTGTTTGCTATGTTACCAAAAATCAATGATACCCTAGCAAACTTCTTATTGATGTATACATTTGCAGAATTTGGTACACCGCCGTACAATTTTAGCAAACCAACTCAATCTTGTAAAATTGTACTTTCATTTTTGTAATCTGATGTAGATGAGTAAAATTTTTAATTTGCGTCTAGTTATACCTTTTTTCTTGAATAATAAAGGAGGTAAAGCTAGCGTTAGCTAGATGTCAACTTCTATAAAATTATATAATCCCCTCGCATATGTTAAGGTAACCTATAAAAGATTAAAATTACAACCCCACTTTTTACAACTTGCGTTATACCACATTCTCATTTTGGTTATACATTCCGAAATGATCTGTGTTCTGGGTAAGGTTAAGGTTGAGACATACTCCAATGAGCTTATATGCCATTTTGAAACCCAATGAGGAGGAACATGAAGATGCTCTCTGTCATGTTCGGACTTACGGATCAAAAATCTAAAGGAATTTGAATGGAGGGGTAATAAGGAAACCTTAGTTATAGTAGTGTACATTTGACGATTCTTCTTACGGTAACAGTATATTTACATTAGGACTTGAGTTGTACTGATAATGAGGATACTGAATCATGGGATGTTAAATGTCTCTTCAACTATCAAATGGACATGTAGTCTGTTAGACTAATTAACCACACAATAAAAGATCTGAGTAAACAAAATCCTCATTATTTTCAAATCCTCTTTTTTAGCATAAGTTTACTGTTTCCAAATTTGAACTCCTCTAGCTTTGGAAACACGCTTGTTAGTTTTCACGACCATTTAATGCTCTTAAATCACGTTGCAGCTGTTGGCTTTTCTGTCTGTGATGTGGCTGGGGCAGCAAGCACAAGTAGAAGAGCTGTAAGATTTTCATAATATGTTCCATTAACTAAGATTTGCTAATTTATTTGCGTAAACACCATCCTTTTTATCTGTTTCCTGCAGTTACGAGGAGCAAAAATACCTGAGAGTGACTATACGACGCTTCCCAATGGCCTAAAGTTAGTTAAATATTTTGAATATTTTCATATTCTGTTTCTTATGTCAATTCATTTTTGCATCATTGGGTATAACTCCTCCTGAATTTGTTAATGTAAAACGAATTACCCTTACGATACAAACTTCGTTCCTTTTCTTTTCCCTTGTTTCCTTCTACTTTCTGCTATTTCATTAATTGACATCATTTTTAGATGGTTACTTTGAGTTTTTCTAACTCTTCTGCTATTAATCTATAAGGAGTTTTTGATAATATTTAGGTACTATGATTTGAAGGTTGGGAGTGGAGCTGAAGCTGTGAAAGGATCCCGGGTTGCAGTATGGTTGTGGTCTCCAATACATTTCAGTTTTTACTTTACAATTTGAGCAATTGCGAATATTCATGAGCCGTATTTCTAGTTTACATTGTTTTGGTGTGCACTCTATTCCCTCATTGCCAATCACTTGTAATTGGATTATAAACACTCAGACCAATACATTTATTCCTTTGCTGAACTTGCATTACCTTTCATACAAGTAGGCAAACTTTTCTCTTTATACTGGAAACTGGAAGTATTGAGCATTTCTTTTCGTCCTAAATTTGAATTTTTTTTTTAAAACTCAGTTAAGATTGGCCGTACTTAAACAAGGTCCTGTATAGAATATCCTAAATGCGACCCAATTTCATCATCAAATACTGATAATTGTTTTTGGAACCTGAGTTTATATCCCTGCTGGTGTGGCCTGTATTCAACTCAAAATGAAAATGAAAATTACAACGCCGAATGAGAAATTTCTCTTTAACTTTGTGTCATCAGAAGTATCAGAAACCGAGAATTGTTCCATTAAATTACGCTAAAGAATGTTTAGAATTCTTTAGTGCTTAAAGATCAAGGATTTATGATTACTTCCATGTTGATGAGAAAAATGATGTTAAATATATTTTGTAGGTGCACTATGTTGCTAAATGGAAGAATATCACCTTTATGACAAGTAGGCAGGGAATGGGCATTGGCGGTGGAACGGTTAGATCTTCTTTCTTTGTTAGGAAGCTCATGTTCTAGTCTGTATTATGCTATTAGGGGCATTATTAGCACATAAATGAAATGAGAATGCCCTCAAAATCATTTTTTTCGTTTCTTTATGGTTGCCATTGAAATTTTTTTAGTTTCTTTGAGGTTGCCATTTAAGAATAGGTTCCATACTTCCTCTCTAGAAGTGAAGATTTCCATGTTGAGAAAAGGATGTTTAGCCTGGATATATCTGAAACCATATGCCATTCTGGTTCTCATATAATTGGCAATTTACATCAAAAGTCGGACACGGATATATTTTTTGGAGATATGTCAGAGAATTTGATCAAAATCAATGAAAATCCTAAGATATTGGGGTGGTTCATTACATGTTTGCTTCAATTTTGCAGCCTTATGGATTTGATGTTGGTCAATCGGAGAGGGGAAATGTCCTCAAGGGCTTAGATTTAGGCGTAGAAGGCATGCGAGTTGGAGGTCAGGTGAGATTTGCGAAAAATTACTGTAAAGGATTTAAATTCAAAAATTTTTGTATACATATCTAATATTGTATTCAATTCATAGCTTATTACATTATTCCTTTCTTACAGCGCCTTCTAATCGTACCGCCTAAATTAGCATATGGGAACAAAGGGGTACAAGAAATACCTCCGAACGCTACAATAGAGGTAATTTGATTTCTACTCATCGTTTTGGCTTGTAAAAACGAGTATTTAAACATGACTAAAGATGCGGGTGAACAATTTACATTACAGATTTAAAGAGTAGCTATTTGTGTCGCATACTTGTCTCAAGACACTTAAGCTTCATGATGAACTATTAACTGAATCTAGTTGAGTTCAATTTATTAATGGATTTTTTTAACTGAAATGCACCTTAAATAAGGATACTAGCTGATAAAATTTTTGGACCATTACATTTTGTACTTAGCTGCGGAATGGCTCTTCTCCACCTTTTAAAAGTCAAAAGTAGCTTTCTCGAATTCGACGGGCATTGTCTTGCTAGGCTTTTCCCACTTTACTCCTAACAATGCTTTCGACTCTCAGTGAGAGAGTTTCTTTTGCATGTTCCTATTATCTAATTTCCTTTTCTTACTGGGTTCCTTCTTTCGCGCTCTATTTTGCAGTTGGATGTTGAGTTACTGTCTATCAAACAAAGCCCCTTCGGGTAGGTGACAATGTTGAATCCCTTAATACACAGTCATGTACTCTATTTACGACTGAAACTTAATTATTTGTTCATTACAGGACTCCTGTTAAAATCGTAGAAGGATAGAACAGAAAAACATACTCGTGGCGGAGAGGTCAACTACCGTTTACCGAGATGAGATAATGCTTTAATATTGTTTTCGGTGTGGTTTTAATTTGTTCCTGGACTTTGTTTCTTGTATAAAATTCATGCGTACATCCTGTATACCTCAAAACTTTTTGGCACTTGGATAATTTGCAATACTTTTGGAAAATGTGATCTGCTTTTGTACACTGCCGCAACTTGTGTCACGAGCATGTTTCAATGGTACTTTCCTGCTATTCGTTATCCGCATTTTCTTATCACGTGTCTCGTACAAAAAAAATTTAGAAACCACATTATTAGGAGGGCACAATGACTTAAGGGTTACAGAGGATATCTCCAATCCACAAACGCTGTACTTGAAAGTAGTTTGTTCATGATAACATCGCAGCCTAAACTTCTTCAAGTTGAGATTGAGCAGTCCATGCAAGTAGGACTCAAGTTGCAAGATCAGTCATGAGAACGATATTTCTCTGGGGTCAAAATATTTCAAGTACATCTTCGGTAAGAAACCAGTTGTTGACGTAGGTCTATTTGTTCTTCCTCTTACCTTGGATAGCAATATTTTTTCAACCAACAATAGGGACAACGGGGGTGTTCAAACACCTCCCGTGGTTTTACATGTTAACAACCTGCTTTGCACACCCCCATCGCCCAAAGCAGGCTCTCTATATTCTCACTGCAGAAGGGCAGAGATGCGACTGGTGTAAGCCATAGCACTAAGCAATGTTTAAAGTTAAAAACAGGTATTGAGTTCAATTATTATAAGTGCATGAGATTGGTGTAATGTTGCTCCTGAGCAAATAAGTTCACAATTTCAAAAAACAAATGTACATAAAAAAAATCAGCAACTAAAATTTACAATTTTACATGCATTACTTCATAAACTACTAGAATATAAGTAGTAAATTATATCTGAAATTCCATCATGGGCAGTTGAGAGATGATACGAAATACTCAAACCCCTGTGGAACACACTGTTTGAGCCCACAAAGTACATAAGCTGGGCATTGTTCGGCAAGAAAAAACCACTTTGACGTACTCCATCACATCTCATCGACGATATCTGTATCTTTTGAAGTTGAAATATACGTGCAAAATCCCTCTTTCAAATGTGCACTTAAATCCCTTTTTGTGGGAGTATTCCCATTCTTTGTTGACAATGCGGAATGCCTGAACCACAGTAACAAGCTCGGAATTATATCATAGAAAATATTGACAACAGTAATAGCCACAGATAATTGTTAGATTTGTAAGCTATCATTTCATTTTAAAGGTATTAACATATACTGAGAGGTTCTTTGGGGGGACAACATACAAATTGATATAAGAAATCGCCAAGATGAACACAATTGAAATCTTGAATGTATATATTTTACGAATTCCACATGCCCCCTTCTTTTTCTATACTTAAGAGCCAAGTGAAACAACATAAACAAGAGTAACTTTTTCCTCCATTTCAGTAGCCATCTAAACAAAAGAACATGCACAATCACATTGCGGAAATAATCAAAATACTATATTTTGACTCAATCAGAATCTCACATATCAAATTTTATGAACAGACTTATAAATATGGATTTTTTTTTTCCGTATCTGAAATTCTACCGCAGATACCAAAACTGATTCTGCAAATAGTATATCAGAATACAAAAATAAACTTATGTTATTTCAGATTAATTCAAAAATTATTTTGACAACACAAAAATTGGATTTATGATTGTTGATGCCGTTGTGATTAAAATAATTTCCGAATAATAATAAGACAATAATTTGGAAATAGTAAACTTGAAATAACCAAAAATTATTAATGAAGAACTAGAAAAAAAAATAGAACTTATATTCTTATAATGTTGTTACAAATGGAATTACTGGAAAAAAATTTAAAAACACTACATTGTTAAGATACCAGACGATACCACATTTTCATCGATGTTTGCTTCATTTAAATGAGATAGTATATATACAACCCATTGACCCTTTAATTTGTTGATGGGAGGTTATTCCCACAATCCCTTTTGAACACTTCATTTTGAAATAATTTCCATTCACACCGTTAATGGTTTTGACGATGTAAATATACCGTCTCGAAACTCGCAATACGAGCTTCAAAACCCATTCAAGAACGGCTAAAAAAATTATGTGAACCCCACATAAAAAATGACCCAAAGTTGGTTAGTTTAATGAGCTCAAGCCTCATAAATATAAATGAAAAGCCATAAATTTCCCAACATTATGTACTCGTCTGATTTTTTTTATTTATTTTTTTTTTTTAAAAAGAATTTATAAAAAAAAAAATTGAAGTTACCCTCATGCCATGCGAGTTGTTAGCCACCATCTTATGAAATAATTTAATCATTAAGAGAGAGTACAGGTAGCATCATGTTTTACATGTTCAAAATAATAAAGCTGAAGGGTATGAACTTACTATATCCTCATATGGAGGGCCAGCTTCAAACTTTATAATGCAAGTCTCAGCGCTATCTCCATCTTTCTCTATTGTGTAAAATGGAGCTGTTTTCTTGTCAACAAGATCTGGGTAAAAGATATTGAATTTGTAGCCTTGCACTATTTTAGGAGGTGGGTTATCGTGATCGTAGTGAGTTTGGTTGTATTTATTCCACTCATACCCAGTATGCACCCGGTTAAAATACTTGGGCTTCCTCGGACGGTACTTATCATGCCACCAGTACACCTGTACTCGCATCAATGTGACATGTAAAACATTTGGACATATTTCGACCATGAATGAATGGAAGGCACCAAATAATTAGATGAGCAAGGACTGATACCTGGGAATCAAAACTTATTTCATCATTCGAGCCGAAAACAGCATCACCTTCCTCCATGGCTCCCATTGCTTTCATTACCTTCAATTCTAAGTTTTCTTCAGAAAGGGGTGGCTGTGCAGCCATTGCTTCTTGAATCCGTCTTTGTTGTTGTTCCAGAACAGCTTTACGCTTTCTTTCCTGTTAATGAATCGCAAATGAGTGTGTTAATTTTTTTTTGCCTTCATTTTATGGGGTTATAACGCACAAGTTTTTGGGAGAAGAAGGGGTTTCTTTTAGTAAACAAGGCAGCTTACCAGAATAGCCTTGTCATGTTCTGGGTCAATTGCTTCTTCATCATCGTCACCATGCAACAGTTGCGGTGAATATGACCCATCCTCTTCTTCAACCTCATGCTTCGGCTCCACCACAAAAGGTTCCAACGATGAAGTCCTAGTATCTGAAATCACAAAATTTATTAGCCTTCCATCTAAAATCTAGCTTCCCAAAATATGACACGTGACTGATACAAACCGTCGTTTTCGTAATTTTCCTCTTCTTCTTTGATAGTTCTAAGCATATGACCCCGATTTGTAACCTCATCATAAATTTCCTCTTCTTTTTCCTTTTTAATTAGTAATTTTTGGTCCAACACCTCATCATCTTCAACCTTCAGCGGCTGCTCGAGTCGTTCCAGATACTTGCGCAACATTTTAGTATGGATCTCCTTCAGAGAAGCCTGCATTTGCAGCAATTGAATTATTTAATCCAACTCATAACTTAGTAAAAGAACAGATGTGGTAAACGTTTTGAGATATACATACCTTGGCCTTGTAAATATGAAGCCTCTTTAGAACAGCTTCCCAATACTCGACAACTTTGGCTGTACCAGAACGCATCTGTGACTCAATCTGGGATTGTAACACTTCCAATTCACTATAGGATTTTCCACCTAGAAGGTTCTTGACATCAGCCTCAATACTAGAATGTAAACCCCTTTCTTCAGCAAGCAACTCAGCGGGTGGGTGTTCTCCACGCACTCTAGCCCGATCTAGTGCATCCTTTTTCCGAGCTTCGGCAAGTTCCCAATCCCCAACTATCAGAAGTGCCTGTCAATCCCATAAAAGTAACCCTTTTCAGAGGTGAGTAACTAAAAAATTCAACCACAAGAATACAATGAAAGTCTTTCAAAGGCAACTCCAAGATCCATGTCTACTTGCTTTGGTCCAGTACAGTTTCTAAAAGAAGCAAAATAACTCCTATAGATGTTGATTTTGAGTAATATGCGAAACATGAACTCTTTTACACATGCATGCATGTGCATAAAATGTTTAATACATAAAACCAAAACCGAAAACATCTCCACATGCTAAATTCAAATAATATAAAAGGGATATAGAGAAGAGACAAGTTTCAAAATATTAAAGATGAAAAAATGGGCAGCCTAAAACCAACACCCCTTCCACTAGGCAAAAATCCAACGAACCCATACATGAATACATATATATAAAGCATTACCTCCCAGTACTCTATATGTGTAGGAGTTGCTCTGTCCAAGTCCAAGTGCATTTTTATGTCTTCACGAAGTTCTTCCATTTCTTTCACCGTCAAACCCTGTACCATGAACATTTGTAAAATAAGTCAAAGGGAACAAAGACAACATTTTACAAGAGTATCTTTGTTGTTTTTGTAGTAGAATCTCTTATATGATCATCCTTCATTACATTTATGGGTTTGTTTTGGTTGCAGCTTAAAAGCTAAAAAGATATCTTTTTTGATATTATATTCTCAATGCTTTTAAGCCATATTGTGTTGTTTGGTTGCCTTTCAAATAAGCTAGCTTTTTATATTTATTTCAATAATTTCAAAATGAATTTTGAGAACATGTAAATACCACAATAATTATATAAGTTCAACTTAGAAAAATAAAAGGTAATTTGCTCACTAATTTTAATTGCAAATAAATTTGTTTTTCAATTGATACACTACAGTAATTAGAAATTGAAAAAAAAATAGGAGGGGGCTCAAGAAACGACGTTGGAGTGAGGCCAGTGACGATAGTGATGCAAGGGTAGCGACAGATTAAGAGGTTCTTCAGACCTGCCGCTGCCGGAGTAGAAACTTGATCCACCACCGCCGGAGAGGAAACTTAAAACGGCGTGGCTGCAATTAGGAGATCTGAAGCTGAGAAATGAACTGATGCAAGGGAATCAGAGTGAATCGTCCATGGAGAGGGGAGAGAAAGAAAGAGAGAAGCAGAGGTATAAGCGATGGGAGAGAGAGAAATGGACAAAAGATGGAAAAAGATGCTTATATGGTGGCAGCTTTGTAATTTAGTGATGATCATTGGGTAATTAGTTAAATGCTATTCTGTTTTAAGCTCAAAAAGCTAGCACCACCAAGCTTAAAACTGTGCTATAAGCTAGACATGCAAACATGTTCTAGCTTAAAAGCCAAAAAAGCTAAAAAGCTGAGCTTTCAAGCTGGAGCCTAACAAGCCCTTTCAATACAGAAACATTTGTATATAAAACCCTAATTTCAATATACATAGAAAGTGTGGAGACACCAAGGCATTTGGTTCCATTTACACAATCAAGAGAGAAATTAGAAAGTGCGGGATGACCTCATCCCTCCCACTTCCCCCTCCTAAAAATCCGATGTACTCAAGAAAAGAAAAGAAAAGAAAAAAAAACTAGACCAGATATAGAGAAAGGCAAGGGGAAAAGAAGAGAGATAATCCCCCACCACGCCTCTTCTCTATTTTCCTCTCCTCATTAAGGGAAAAAAGATGAGCCATACGAAGAAAACACAGGTTGAAGCTGAAAACATGTACCAGACAGAAGAGGATAATAATGAAAAAGACTCTATATACACAAAGAAAAGCTTTGACGCTATATCATTCCCACAACCAACTCCTTTCATCAATAATTATGCATACCTATAATAACTTCACAATCCTAATCTATTTTCTGCTCCTTTTTCATGGGTGATGTCTTCTTACAAGCTCTAAACCTGTCATAAATATGGTTTACATTTTTAAAATGAAAAAAGGTGGTTGCTATTTCGTTTTATTTCTAATATCACCATCATCCAAGCTTTAAATCCCATGAAATTGAGGTATGTTAAATGGACCAAACTAAGATATCATGTCGGGTCATTAACGTGAATTTTCGACGCCACTTGTTCCTAACTAAAACAACTTGCTCATTCATTTTTGTAGTTCACATATCTTTTCATATTACATGCATCCACGTAGTAAAAGGTGTACCTCTACCTTTGTTTTTTGTTTCCATCAGTACTTGTGTACCTCTACCTTTGTTTTTTGTTTCCATCCGTACTTTCAAACTAGTGCACTCACGGGTCCCTTTCTTATATGCCCAAACCACTTTAAAAGACTTTCTCTCATCTTATTCTAAATTGAAGCAATGCCTAATCTTGATCGGATCTCTTCCTTTTTAATTCTATCGTTCCTAATCTTCTAACACATCCATATCAACATATGCATCTCGGTTACACTCATCTTGTGTTCATCTACGCATGAGAGATGTACCTCTAACTTTGTTTTATGCTCCCATATCAATATTCTCGTACTTTCTAACTAGTGCACTCACGGGTCCCAAACCACTTTAAACAATTTTCTCTCCCCTTATCCTCATTTGACCCAAATCCTAACCTTGATCGGATCTTTTCATTTCTAATTTTTATCTTTCCGAGTCTTCTCACACATTAACATACACATCTCAGTTAAACTCATCCTGTATTCATCTTATTTATCAGTAACCCAACACTCACTATTACAACATAAAGTTGATCTTAGGTCTCATAAAACTTTACTATTAACCTTATAAGCAAATTATGATCACATAAAACTCCACACATACATCCACTTCATGTAACCTGCTTAGGTTCTATGATTTACATGTTCTAGGTTGCAAATGCGCTAAAAAGTTGATCCCACATAACAAATAACGAAATTGATCAATCTTTAGTACCAACCCTCCACCTAATTTAACTATAATTCGATCCACCACACGTCGTCCACAAACATGCACTCCATACTTATTCTAATATTTAATGTGCTTTTTATGTGTGTAATCTTCTTATTCTTCAACCAAGTCTTAATCCCAACAATTTACGGTCGGCTAAGGTGTGTCTGCAATTCAATAACTTCCCAGGAGGTCAGCATCCTCATTCTATTCACGCCAAAGCACGCTACTCCCAGTGTGCAACACAAGAATTTCCTAGGTGGTCCAATCTAGAATCATTCTCACCCAAATGGGCTTAACTTTGGAGTTCTTATAAGATCCAGTTCCCAAGTATTGGATTGCACTCACGAGCAGTAACTGGTTTTGTATGTGTGCAGGTTTTTGTAGCACAAAGTTGGGATTCATTTCTCTTACACAACTAAAGGAAATGAGTACAAAGAAAGAAGTGTAAATAAATGACCACTGATTTTAATCAGAACAAAAAAATTAAGGAATATACAACATTAATTTCGATATCAAAATCATTCAAATACCTTAAAGACCAGCTATGGTTCATTAATTTCGATATCAAAATCATTCAAATACCTTAAAAACCAGGTATGGTTCGTTAATTTCGATATCAAAATCATCAGATGGATTGAGCTGTCTTGAAAGAATATCAATTGGCTTTGTACGTCCTTCCTTCAACCGAATTTCCGACCGAACTTTGCTTTGATCAAAATGAAACTGTACAGAGAAGATATTAGCAACTGAGCACAGCAGAAAGGAAAAACAACACAAGATCAACACGACATTAAAAGATAAGAAAAGTATCATGAGATACACGTCAAAGGAAATATTGAAATAGAATCGAAAAATTATAATGCAAATTTACCTCTTCTTCCTTCTTCTCCCAATCTTGGAACTCTGCGCGAGCACGTTCTCTAGCCAATAATGCCTTAAAACAATAAAAAAAAACAACAAATTTAAATTGTCAACCTACGAACCCAGGATGCAAAATGAGAGGAAAAATTTTAATGTTATTCCTACTAAAAGGGGACGTAGCTTTTCTTCAACAACCAAAAATAACTTCAAGCATTAAAAAGCAACCGAAGCATACCATTTCTTCCTCATGTTGTGCTTTCTCTATTGCTCTTTCCTCCCTTCGCTTTTTGACTTTTTCAATCTCAGCCTGCAAGATTTCAGAAGAACATACATTAATAGTTGTGGAAATTTATAAAAAAAAATAAATTCTAGCTACATCTCATGGTTACAAAATAAACTGAGACCGCACACTTGAGAAAACTATTTTAGCAAAGCCTGAACCTCCAAACTTGAAAAAGGTTCGATCGTTCGTATTTAACATTTTACCAACTCCACTGAATGCATCAAAGACAACTTAAAACTAACCAAGTGACAATCAGAGGGTGCTCAAAATACCTACTTTTCAACAAATCTTGCAGCCAATGGTAGTAATAACTGGCTTTTTTACTCCAAATGATAACGAAAATTCAGGTTGACCTTTAACTTTGTAACACCAATTTCAAAAGAAGTGGTTTCTCAAGACTTGGTTTGCATGAATAATGTAACAAAAGTATAAATTATATGTTCTAAGGTAACACATGGTCAACTAGAAATAGAACACAGCATAGATCAATATGAAACTAGTACTTAACATGAAAAACGTAATAAAACACAAAAAGAAAAACAATGTAAAAAAAGAAGGAAAAAACATATAATTACATACCATTCTCTCTCTTTGCTTTTTCTTCTCAGCTTTTACAGAGAACATATCAAGTGGAACACCTTGAGTAATATCACGTTCGATCTTCTTTCTCCACACAAATCTGCAACCACAAGCTTTTAATTAAAAAGTCCACAACCAGAAGATAATTAGTGCATGCCATTAGCAGGAGCTAAGACTTTGCCTCGCAAATGAACGTAAGATGAAAAAAAACCTTAAATAAGGCTTCTCTTTTACATCCATAGTTAATCTTGTCTTTTTTGGAGATGGATAGACGAGGGGAGGATAGAACAAAATTACACTTTCTCGAGCTTTGATCTTTCTTTCGACGCAAACTATATAGAGCATGTTTCTTCTGTGTGACTACACAATCCGTGTCTCTTTTCTCTTGTGCTTTGGACTACAGTCCATGCAAATAGGCGAATAATCTGGCTGGTACTATCTAAACCACATATTTGGGACTAATCTATCATATAAGTGCTTTTAAAAAAAAAAAACTTCTTAGTTGACTATAGTGCACCAATGTGCTCCTTCGTCATGATGGCAAGTAGATAAGACAGTTTTGACTAGCCATAGCCCATTTGATTCACTTTTAGCAATTAGATTAAATGAGATTTTTCACACGTTGTCCTTTACTAATAACTTATAGAATTCCAAAATTCTCAATAACATACACAAGAATCTGTCTAAACATCCACAAAAACTAAAGCAGCTCAGAATAGAGTTGTAGAAGGAACCTACTTCTCATTGAGATTCGAATCACCAAATGGATTGGAATCATTAGAATAACCAGACACCTCCTGCGTCTTCAACTTCTTCGCAACTTTAAGCACCTATACATAAAGAAAAAAAAAAGATAACAGAGTGTAAAACACATGAACACAACCTGACAACCATGGAAAACCCAACCAGAGCTAAACGAAACTAAATAAAAAATTACATTAAGGGCCAATTTGGTAATCCTTTTTCCTTCACAAAAGCAGCTAGTTTACCCAAAAGCAGGTGCATATTAAAGTCAATAGCTACTTTTTCCTGTGGTGCTTTAAATAGAACCTAGGGGATTGCTTTATAAAGCTTCTTCTGCTCCACCAATTTTCCCTACCCCCATCGATATTTATTCTACATTAGGCTCGAATTATGGCTCAAATTAATTTTTAGGTCTTAATAAAGTCCGGACGGTAAAACATAGGTGTTTCATGTACGCTTCTCTTGCTATGTAGCAAATCATCTTCCACTGTTCTTGGAGCAACCCTACACTAATTATCTTTGGCTGAACACCATTGGAAATTGCTTTCCAAAGCTGCTTATCTCTCTCTTATTTCTCATCCAAAAATATCTTCACTAATTAAGTTTTTGACAAAAATACTGTTCTTTGGAAAACTAATTCCCAAACAATTGCTCTGCTGAAAATATTTCCTTTTCCAAGCGCATTATTCACAAAATGACCACACTACTCGTAATTCGTTCTAGACTTCACTATATTTAACATTTTGTTTACAGTTTTCACTTTTTCCTTTCCATTTCTTTATATTGTGATTTTTGCTGTCTCAAATGAAAATAAAACCATACCCTAATAACATTTTCATCTATCACAATTACCAATCCATGTACTAGATCCAAGCATATTCCAATCAGACCATACAAATGGCTCAGTACCTAATGGACTTAATATTACACTAATGGCTCAATACCTAATGAGGCTTTCCCTGACTTTGTCCAAGTCAATAAAGAATTCGATATACCTCTAGCTTTTAAGGTGGATATTGTGTTACAAATATGTATTTTGGTCTTTCGAATGCACATATGGCTCACCCCTTACTTCATAATCTCCCCATCTATAATCACATTTTTAAATTTTGTACAAGTAAACAAAACACAAAAAATAAAAGTTCAATGGCTGGAGCACAAAATATTCCCATTTTCATTATGCATAAGGAATCAATTTTTGCAGTTTATGAAAAAGTAATGCGACGTCAAGAAAAATGAATAAAAATAAATATATTTGAAACATACACTTAATATTTCACCTATTTACGTGCACTTGTTAGGCTTTCGGGGATTTGATCAGCCCACAAGTGAGGGAGAATGTTAATTATTATCTCATATCAACTAATAATAAGCTTAAACCCTTGTATATAATTACATGGGGCACCCTCCCCTTGCAAACTGGGCTGCTTATAGAAAACACCATTGGGAATTGCTTTCCAAAGCTACTTTTATCTCTCATTTCTCATTCAAAAATATATTCATGAATTGAGTATTTGACCAAAATATTGTTCTTTGAAAAACTAATTCCCAAACTATTGCTCTCCAGAAAATATTTCCCTTCTTAAGTGCATTATTTACAAAAATGACCACACTACTAATTCTCTCAAAAGAAAATAAAATCACATCTTAGTAACATTTTCATCTATCATTATTACCAATCCATGTACTAGATCCAAGCATATTCCATCTAGGGGTGTGCATATACCGGTTAAACCGAAAAATCGAATCAAACCGAACCGAATCCATTCGGTTCAATTTTTTTTAATTTCAGTATGTTCGATTTTGTAAAATTAAAAATTTTGATTTTTTGGTTATATTGGTTCGGTTCAGGCTTTCCTACTAAATTTACGGTTCGGTTCAGGCTTTCCTATTAAATTTACGGTTCAGTTCAATTGAACCTGTTTTATTTTTAAAAAAAAATTATTTTTTTTAATTAGGACCACGAATTACGATAGATACATTAGTTTAAATATTCTAATTTTTTTTATTATTTTCTTTGTAATTCGGTTGGAAACGGAACCAAACAGGTTTTTTTCTATTCGAACCGATTCGGTTTTGAAAATATATTTCGATCGGTTTGGTTTTATAATTATGCAATTCGGTTGGTTCGGTTTTTTTGGATTTGATTCAGCTTGGAACCGAACCGACCGATACACAGCCCTAATCCAATTAGACCATACAAATGGCTCAGTACCTAGCAGACTTAATATACACTTATGGCTCAATACCTAAGAGGTTTTCCCTGACTTTGTCCGTGTCAACAAAGAATTCGATATACCTCTAGCTTTTACGGTGGGTACTGTGTTACAAATATGTATTAGGGCACGTATGGCTCGCCCCTCAATGCATAGTCTCACCATCAATAATCACATTTTTAAATTTTGTACAAGTAAACAAAACACAAAAAATAAAAGTTCAATGGCTGGAGCCCAAAATATTCCCATTTTCATTATGCGTAGGGAATCAATTTTGTAGTTTATGAAAAAGTAATGCAACAAAGAAAAATGAATAAAAATAAATATATTTGAAACATATGCTAAATACTTTACTAATTTGTAATTTACGGGTATGTAACAAAGTCTCATATATTCAGTCATCATCTGAAAAATTTTAACTGCATTGTAAGAACTTTTATTAATACTAGAAGAATCACACATGCATTGCACGTGATGTCTTTATCGATATAGTCAAATTTTAGTTATTTTTATTACTTTGTGAATAAAAGAACAATTCATCTATTTTTTATATTTCAACTTATAACTATAATTACTGTTATAATAAAAAAAATAATGACAATTCTATTATTTATTATTATTGTCATAAGATTATTTTGTAATACGCATACTGTCTTTATTAATACAGTCAAATTTTAGTTATTTAATCTTATTTTGTGAATAAAAGGACGAGTCTTTTATTTTTTATATTTCAACTAATAACTATAATTGTTATTATTATAAAAATATAATGACTATTTCTATCATTTTTTTATTATTATCGTAAAATTATTTTATATAATACATATATTGCACGCTCTTTTTTATCGATAAACTCAAGTTACTATGGTCCATTAGATGGACCCCTCTATGTCACTTCTTCTTGTACCAATTCCTTTGGTTGACTCTTGATTACTTTTTTTGAATTTTGATTACTACTCCATCGGTCTCAAAATAAATATTATTTAAAATTAATAAATACAAATTAAGATAATTATTATATAGTAATGACGGATAAATATAGTTTATCCAAATAATTTTTATTAAATATTTAATTTGTATAAAATTGTTGGAAATTTATTAAGGATAATAGCTGTAAAATTAGAAAAAATGTAACACATGCATTTTTTATTTACTAAAATGACATTTAAAATAAAACAAAATAAAAAATTTCTAAAAAGACACTTATTTTGAAGCAAATGAAATATTTTTTTCCCAATTATTTGCCTATAAATACACTTAGTCCTCTGTACACACTCCTCACCCCTTCACAAAACCCTAATCATTTCCTCACATCTTCAAAGCCAATTTTCTTAGTCCTTTCATATATATCTTATGATAATTGATTGCACTAAACATGCTTGCATTGCCTTTTTTGTTCTTTTGGCTACCACCCCCAGTTTGGTGGTCGGATAAGGCACGCGTGTGGGATTTTACTCGAGCACTTACCCAAACATTGAGTGAATTGTGAAATCAATCGTCCAAATGCATTTTAAGTCCAACCCCGCCATAGAACCAGGTCTGCTCAAAATGCAATCCCACGACTGCTTTGTCAAGGGTTGTGATGCCTCATTTCTTATCGATGGTTCGAACACTGAGAAGATTGTGGGGCCCAATTTGATTCTGAGAGGGTATGAGGTGATCGACGAGGGCAAGAAACAGCTCGAGGCTGAATGCCCTGGTGTTGTCTCTTGTGCTGACATTCTCACCCTTGCTGCAAGCGACTCAACGGTTCTTATAATTATAGTTACGCTTAGTGATTCTGAAGTTAGAGTAACTTAATAAACCCAAGAGGCATATAAACATATTCGCCAAGTTACTAATTTACAAGTTTACAATTTAAAACTATTTCAAGATTAAACATTGTTACGATATGAAAAGTTTATAATAATTTTATTTTTTGCATGCATGCAGATGGGTGGAGCGAGTTGGAATGTCCCAATGTGCAGGAGAGATGGGACGGTCTCACAGACTTCCGATACTAATAATTTGTGTCCAGTGGACACACAAAAGCAAAAGTTTGCTGCCAAAGGGCTCAACACTCAGGATTTAGTTTTTTTCTTTTTCTTTTTAATTTTGGATTTTTTGTTACTTTATTTTCTTGCTACAAATGAACTCAAACAATATGTTGGAGCAGTTCTACAAAAGGACTTCTAAGAGTGTCACAGTATCATAAAAGTAGATTTAGTTCTCAACTTGTTTTTATTGCTTTTGAAACTTAATGTTCTCATGGAGTTAGAAACCAGCGGTGGAGCAAGATTGTGTTGCAAGTGTATTGCATATGCTATCTTTATCGATATAATTAAAATTTAGTTATTTTTATTATTTTGTGAATAAAAGAACGATTCATTTATTTTTATGTTTCAAATATATACTTCTCTTCTCCATCACCTTCACACACCATTATAAACCATAATCATCTTTCAACTAAATCAACAATTGTTTTTTAGCTCTCATTTTCCACTAAATCTAATTACATCCTACTTCCCTAGTAATATTTTTTCTTGCGATAATTTACAGCAAATAGTGTTAATTTTTAGTCCATCATTGCTCAATAATTTTGATACTGATAATATTTCAAAAAATATTTTGTTATTATCGATTTTCGATAATGGGTTACTTTAAACATGCCCACATTGTGTTTTTTCTCATTTTAGCCACAACCACCAACTTGGTGTTAGGCCAAGGCACGAATGTGGGATTTTATTCGAAAGCAGGTCCAAATGCGGAATCAAATGTGAAATCGACTGTTAAGAAACATTTCGTTGCTAATCCAGCCATAGCCCCGGGCTTGCTTAGGATGCCTTTCCACCACTACTTCGTCCGAGGCTGTGATGCTTCGATTCTCATTGTCGGCGCTGACACAGAAAAAACAGTGAGGCCGAATTTGAGACTGAGAGGTTACGAGGTGATCGGTGATGCTAAGACCCAACTCAGGGCCTCGTGCCCGGGTGTTGAGTCCAGCGCTGACATTCTTGCCCTCGCTGCTCGTGACTCTGTAGTCTTGGTAAGTAATATCACTGTCGAATCCTTCTAGTCATTATGTACTATTTAACATAAATATTAGTGCATACGATTTCTAGAATTAAATAATTTATGATAATCTATTATCAAATCGAGAACTACTCTGATTTCGATATTTTTGTGGTGTGAGACATTTTCTTACTTTTTTTCTTAATTTCAAAGCGTAATAAACTTAAATGTAGTTGGCTACGCAGGATGCTACTAAAATAAAAGTTGGCTTTGTTTTTATGGAGTACTTTTTTTTTACATCAATGTTAGTTTACTAATGTTACTTGAATTTTTTTTCACGCAGACGAGTGGACAAAGTTGGAGCGTGCCGACAGGGAGGAGAGACGGAACAATCTCACAGGCTTCCGAGGCTAGCAATTTGCCTGGTTTTCGAGACTCATTTGCCGTCCAAAAGCAAAAGTTTTAGCAAAAGGACTCAACACTCAAGATCTTGTCACCCTCGTTGGTATGTGTGATTAATTCCATAAGAACCGATACAATCACTTTCAACCTGAGTATGTCCCGTCATCTTATCTGATAGCTTGACGCACTCAGAAATGATAGATGATATTTTACGTCTTTTGTTTCCGATATGTGAGCGCATGACCCCTGACATGACATGAGACATCTGATGACGTGACATGCTCTACGTCGGGTGTTTGCATGTCAGGAACTGATCTATGTAGCCCTCGTTTTCGTTTAGTTATATTCGTACAAATTCTTAGATACGTATTCTATTATCAATATTTACACAAAAATGCGCCTTTTTTTTATCAGGTGGACACATAGTGAAAACCTCGGCATGCCAATCCTTCAGTTATAGATTTTACAACGTCAACTCCTCTAGTGGACCGGACCCTTCAATAGACTCAACATTCCTGGCCCAACTCCAATTCCTCTCCCATTAGGACGGAGATGACTCGACCAGCGTGGGGCTCGATAATGGAAGCTCCAACAATTTTGACACGTCCTCACAAATTTAAGGAACGTACGAGGAGTTCTCGAGTCTGATCAGAAGTTGTGGGCAAATGCTACTACTAAAGATAACGTGTCGCATTTTTTGGGTCTGAGAGGGTCACAGCCTTTGGCTTTCAATGTGGAATTCGGAAAGTCCATGGTGAAAATGAGCAATGTCGAGGTTAAAACGGGGAGCGTTGGTGAAATTCGAAGTGTTTGCTCCAAGATTAATTAGTTTACCTTTTAAATTATAATGTTTGTGGAAAATATCATTTTGTTCGATATTTCGATTGATGATTGTACTATGTGCCTGCTAATTAATTTGTAACAATATTGTCCGTGTAATATGTATTTATATTCATTCAAAATAAAATAAAATTCTTCGCATCTTGTTTTTTCTAGTTAAAAAATGTTACAAATTGGAAAGCAAAATTACCCGTAAATACTTAGACAAAATGTTACATGTTGGTTTGTTTCTCGATCGGTCGTACTAGGATATGTTTCTACTAATGTGTTATGATATTATTCGTATTTAACTACCTGGGTTAGAAAAAACTTGTTCTGTATTGAGAAGTTAACATTTTAACAATTAATTAATTAAATGAATCCTAAAATTTTAAATGAATTTTATGTTAACAAGTTTGTCCCTATTAAATGTGATTTGAGCATATTATAATTAACAAATTCATTTAATATATATGAAAGGTAATTAAGAAAGTTTAAATGTCTATTCATGAATTTATTTTTAAAAAATGAATAATATTTTGGGACATAACAAAATAAAAATATGAACAATTATTTTGGGACAGGGATCGTAATATCTTTGGATCTATCCGCTAATTATAAATGCTAAACATTGCTACACAATGTAGTTTTCAGAAGTGCAAAATTGCAAGGAGTTGAAAGATCAAGGATTTAAAAACTCTGGGGTCAAAGTTGAAGCACTTTAAAAGTAGAGGAGAAAATTGTACTCCTTTAATAGTTAGTTGGGCAAATTTTGCCCCTTTTTTTTATCACTTAGAGCATTCCCACCAATTTTTCTCAAATAATTTTTAATTTTAAAATACCAAAATTTCATTATAAACTAACAATTTAAAATTTTTCCACACCATTATTCTAAAAAATTTATTATAAATTATTTAAATAATTTTATATAAATACATGATATTTGGGAGAAAAATATTATTAGATAAAGTCTAAATTAACAATAATTTTTTAGGTTAGATTGAAAAAAATAAATTTTTGTATAACTTTTTGATACAATTTTTTTGTGTGCACATTATTACTCATTAATGATAGATTTTTCACTCAAAATTTTAATGTATAACTTCTCTTGGTATTTCTAAACAGTGAGAGAAATATAAATACAGAAGTAAAATATTTCTAATCCAAACTTTGTTATTGTAAAGTTCTGAAAATTATAGGTAAATTTTTCACATTATTAAATAATATTTTATGGGTTCTAATATTTTTGTCCTATAGTATACACCGTATACTAGCGTTTGGAAGTGATGAACGATTTTTCTTGATCGTGGTTTGGCCTTAGAAAATGATTAAACGTGATTCAGCGTAAGTTATAATTGTGACATTCATTTGGTATTTTGACGGTATCTTACAAACCGTAACTCCGATCATTGCTTATGATATAGCATTGGAAAGCTATTTCATATATTTACAATTT
>MKEJ01018780.1:0-10729 GCA_001753735.1 Embelia ribes
CTTATATTTGATAAAAATAAAGAAATATCTTCATATTTTTAATAAAAGTATATTGCATTATATGTGTATATTTTTTTTTAAATTATAACAAAAAAAAAACTAGAAAAAATGTATTATTGAAGGGCCATTGTTGAAATTGTTTCAGTTATTGTAACAAATAATCCAACTTTTACTTTGCCTACATAAAATTTGAGGGCAGGAGCAACTTTGAACCCCATACCCTGCCTTATGCCGCTGCTGGAATTGGCACAATTCTGAAATTGTCAGAAACCTTGTGGGGGCAAAATGTAATTTACCCTTAATAAAATGGTGTAAATATCTAGCGTTAGAAATAAAAGCTGCCAATTTCCTAAAAAAAAAAGAAAGAAACAAAAGCTGCCACTAGAGGGAGACTTTTTATGACGAAATGTTTCCTAAAGCACTTCAGAGGGACCGCTTTAGAGGAGATTTTAAGAGAGGAAACCTTCTGGTCAAAATTTCTTAATATTAATACATTGTCACCTTAAGGCATAGATTTTGCTCACAAAAATAAAATTTAATATATATAATTATAAAATATTTTAAAATATTTTATTCTTAAATTTTATAAATATGACCCAAAAACTATTCATCACAATTACACTATTTTTTTAAATTAGATACCCACTTTCCAAAATCTTCATCGCTTGAATATAACACTCTATATGTGTGTGTGTATATATTTATATATAAATAAAAGAATCATTCCTACAAAACGGAAACTGAGTTAAAATAGCAATCCTATCGTTTTTATTACGAAGAACTTGCTGCCAAAAAAGTTAAAACAAATATTTATACTGTTCCATTTGTCCATTTTTCTACTCTAAAATACATGTTACTGTATACAATTCTCAACAAATTTAAAAGTGGTAAATTTATAATTGGAATAATTACATGTATAGAATTCACACTTAAAAATTGTCTTGTAAGAAAAAAGTACTCATGTAAATCATATATGATAGTTTAAGCATTTTTTATCGATGTAAGATAATATTTAATACTACTCTTCATTTGTGGATTTCAAATCTCCAAAAGTCCAATAAATGTAGAAAAAGTGGTGAAGCCAACAATAATTTTCTTAATTATTTTAATTTGTCAAACCCAAGGATTAAGTAATTGTGATACCATATTAAATTTAAATTGGACAAAAATAGTTATCTCTTGAATTTCACAATAATATATAAGGTACATATATATAGCCTATACAAAGATAACTAACTAGGTAATAATGACCATCTAGGGAATATATAACTTACACAGAATTATAATGACTATAAATCTGAACAACATTTTGTGTGCAACCCCTGAATCCTGATCTTCATCGCTATTTCATGCACAAATTGAGTATTAATAATTTTTATACTCCACGTTGGGCGAAAGTGTTAAGATTTATGATTGTAACTATTTCTTTATTAGTCGTCTTTGTATTAGCTATATACATGTACCTTATACATTATTGTGAAATAATACACATAAGTATAATGACTATAAATCTTAACAATATTTTGTGCGCAACCCCTGATTCGTGATTTTCATTGTTATTTTATGCACCAATTGGGTATTACGAATCTTCATACTCCAAGTTAAGTGGAAGTATTAAGATTTATGATGGTAATTATTTCCTAATTAGTCATCTTTGCATTAGCTATATATATGTACATTGTACATTATTGTGAAATACAAAAGAGAATTATTTTGGGCCATATTAAATTTAACAAAGGTCTTTGGGATTATAAGTGGAGAAACTTTATTATTCTATTGGATTTTAAAAATAACAAGAAGTTGACACCACGTAGCTCCACCATATCCTGATAATTGAGGACAAACTTCATTTGAGTATCAATAAAGTTTCTCTTTTTGGAAAAAACAAATGGCTTAAAAAACGTACTTTCTGATCACATTGTGGTTTTACTTTCTCGTGGATGTCGACGATACCTCCATTAGCTCCTTTTACCAATTTGAAAGCTGGAAGTGAAACTCGTTGATCAGCAAATCACTTTTGCAAGTGGAAGTAAGCTTTACTGATACCCATAATTATTAATGCTAAATTTTTAGTATTAAATTTATTCTATGTAATTTTGATATTAAATTTTTAGTACAAATTTTTATTTTCAACCCTGATACCAAGCGAATTCATCAAAATGAACTACTATACACCCACCTTGCCCCCGGTGCATCCGAAGCCACCCATCTCGGCCCGCCCGCAGTCATAGCACCCGGCATCCATCTCGGCATCCTGAGCAACCAAGAGGTGATTGGGTCATTCGAGCACGTGGGTAAGGATGAGGTCCTACAAAAATGGGGAATTCTTTTTCTATATCTTGTACTCCTCGTTTATCAGTCTGTCTTCGATTTCGTCTGGGATTTCTTCATCTTCATTCAACATTTTTTTTTTCAGAGACAAAGGGAGAGAGAGAGCCAAAGAGAGAGAGTTTGTTTCTATATATAGGAGTGTAAATTTGGAGGGAAACAGAAATTTAGATAGAAAGAGGGGAAATTGGGATTGGTGGGTCCGGCTGGACTTTAGCCTTTATTTGCTTAATGGTGATATAGTGGTTGGTTATTCAATTTAATTTTTAATTTTTAATTTTGTTATAAGTTTTAAATTGGATATATTTTTTTTTTATTCAGAAATAAATTGGCTTATTTTAGTCGGAAGATGACAATTTTACTTTGACTCGACTCTGACAAGTTTCAGTTAAGATGGATTTAAGGTAATTTTGGGCAAAAAGGATTTTGAACAGGGAATACAATTGAGAGAGGGGACTGCAAATTTGGGTAGGTCGGGCTCTATTTAGTAAAATTTATATTGTTTCTTATAACTTGTAAGACATTACAAAAGAATTAAAGCATAAAAAATTGTAAAAATGGTTGGCTCGTACTATCAATACCTCTATCTTTCCTGGCGTTTTGGCTGAGATAAGATGTAATATTTCTTCTTATTGGTTTGATTATTAGAGTTTAAGTTTTGTGTTGCTTCTACAGTACTATTTTATTTTATTATAATTTTTTTTAAAAATAATTAGTGTGATGAATTTAAGTGATTAATAAAGACCGTAACAATATTTTTCAATTTTTATTTAGAGATAAAAAACAAAATAATACTTTCTAATACGGATTATGTATAAAATATTATTTGCATCAACTATCTCCAAATAAAATTTGAAAAATATTGTCGCGATCTTTAAAAATTACTTAAATTTATCACACAAATTATTTTGAGAAAAAAAATCATAACAGTATAAAATAGTACTATTGAAACAACATAGAATTTGAACTCTGATTATCATACTGTACGTGGGTCGATGGCTCACACCATATTGAATTAATCTTTTGAGGTAGTCGACGTTGCTGGAATGTCGTTTACGGATGGCACTACAACACTAGCTTAGCACGCCTCATCCAATACTAGTCATATGACATTTCATTTTCTTCTCAATTCCAAAATTCAAAGGAAAATATAAAATGAAAAAAATTATTAAAAAAAAATGATGAGCATATATATATACATGTTTATCCAACCCAACAACTAGTTGGTAAATATCAATAGATTCATAATATTGTGGTGGCGCCTAGCATAGAAGTATTTGATGCAATTTGCTATAACACTTGGAAATAGTGTTGAACTGTTTAAATTTTGATATGTTACAAAGAACTAGCTTTTAGGGTGAGTTTCCCTTCTATAAATAGCTAGTTTTCAGTGGGAGTTTTCATAAGATATGCTACAATGGTATATTGTATATTGTCATCTGCTACGCCTCCGACTCGTATCACATGAGGAGGTGAAGCTGGCATTGTAATGTTCGTCCAGAACAAATTTGCTAGTGCAAAATATTGACCAAAAATATTAGTGAAAAATCCACTCATGGGACGCAAAAGAATTGACATCGGTCAAGTATGGAAAAATAGGTTGCGGAGTTACTGAGTATGCATCTAATTATTAGTTTTGAAAAATTATATCCCGTAGCCAAATTGTAAAGTTGAACAATTTATTATTATTATTATTATTTTATTTTATTTTTTTCCATGTGCTTGTTTCACCAGTAGTAGATGGTCTTTTCATCAATCTTTATGTAAGAACACAATGAACGGAGTGATAATTTTGGAATCAATATTAAAGAAAAACAAAGCAAGAATAAAATGAGCAGACATAAATATGCATTGAGCCATATTACAATGCCGAGAATTGCACTTTAAACAGTGAGTCGTAATTAATTTCTGCTAAAATCATAGATTCATAAATAAATTTTCCTCGGGTGTTGTACCTTGGGATTGTTTCTCTTTAAGAAAAACACAAAACACATTTGGACTATGCATTGGAACTGGAGCGCAGCCTGATAGGGTATGGGACATCTCTGCCCCATACATATGGACCATTGATTTTTTGAATAAACGGTTAAGATTAAATAATTTTTTTATTTAATTTTTTTTAAATTTATATATTTAATCTCAACAGTGGATTCAAAATCAGCAGTGCAGATCTGTTGTGCAGAGACTATCCCGCATTCCTGTTGGGCAACCCCCTATTTACTTTACTGATACAATATTACAATTGACTCATTTGGTTGCATCTTATAAGTACATAAGTATACTTTTGATGGTGGATGTGAAAAAATGTAATTTTAAGTAATAATTATAAGTATTATAAGTGTGTTTGGTATAAAGTAGAAAAAATATAATTTTTTGAATTGAAAGTAGTGAAAATTATTTGGTGTAGTGTAATGTTGGAAATCTCACGGTATAAGAACCTTTTTACCCTCACTTAATTTACTAATTTTATTAATTTAAAACTTTATATTAGGTAATATAAAAGAAAAGATAATTATTTTAAAAAAAGTATATTATATTTAAAAAAAATTAACAAAAAATTATAACAAAAACTATACAAAATATGTTATTCAAAGGGTATTGTAGTAAATTTTTAAGTTATTTATTATAAATAATATTATTTTCACTTTGCCCATAGAAATTGAGGGGGTAAACTGCAATAGCTAACAAACCTTATGGTGGCGTAGTGTAATGTTGGAAATCTCATGGGATATCTGAAATTATCAGAAAATTTGTGGGGGAAAAGTGTAATTTACCTTAATGTATCTTTTTAGGGAGAGTTTACCACCACCACAATTGACATTCCCTACCAAATACTAATCTAATTTTACTTCACTTTTCCTTTTCAAAATAATAATAACATTTAAGAGTATATAATATGAAACTTATTTATCAAACCCAACTCCCAATTTATCTCTCTATAAAAAAAATTTTAACTTAATTTTGGCTGCTCAAAGCGTTTTTAATTTAACTTTATAATCTTTAGTATAAAAGGAGAAAAAAAATGAAGCTGTCATTTTTATATACCGATTGAATATTAACGTATGGTGAACATGCGTCGATTGATTTATCAAAATTTGAAACTTTTAAACAAAATGATGTGATTATAAATTGTTTACTATTGCCAGCAGCAACAGAATGATAATTCAAAGCTAAGAATGACTGAACACCGTATAAATTTTTATTGGAATTAAAAAATTATTATGGGAGTAATTAAAGTCCTATATATATAGATTTTCTTACGCTAAATAAAGGCGGAATTTCAAGAGCAATAAACATGTGCTCATCTGTTCTAGTTTATCTGTTTACAAATAAACCTATTTTAGTTTATGAAAGGGGGGAAAAAATAGCTAAATCAAATTGATTTTGATATTAACTGCACAGATTCCAAAAACCTCTCCGTAATCAATAACTTCTTTTATTATAGAAACACAGACTTTGAGCCACACTAACTTAATCTTAATATCACAATTAATGAAAATTATAATTTAGAATTATGAATTCCCAAAAGATCTCATCAATCCATAGCTTCTATTACAACAATATATAAGCAATATTTATCATTCTTCTCATCCCAGCCACATGGTTACCATGATACTTCATATGTATACCCACTTTCGTTCTCGTTTTCACGCTTATCTGTCCGATAAATGTTTTTAATTTTAACGTTCTCACACTCCATCCACTCGCTCCCAGCTCCTGCCTCACTCTCTCTTCCGCTTCGCGACTTAGTGACCTAGCTCTGCCCCATCCAACACCCTGAGCAAGAAAATAACTCACTTAACAGCAGGTCCTAGGTATCTTACAAGGCATAACGCTTTGTTTTTTTAAAAAAAAATTAAATTTATTGCTTCATTTGTACTTGTTCTTTTCCCGCATATTTTTCTTGACCCATTCCCTTGTATATCTTTTTTAAATCCTTTTTGTTCTTTTCTTGTTACTATTCTTATTTTTGTTTTGTTATTCTTCTAGGTTGTATAAAAACTAACTATAACATACGATTTTGTGTATTTTCGTGTTGTCTCTACCACTAAAGATATAGGTCACCGCGTCCTCTATAAATTAAGGAAAAATCGTTTAATAATTTTGTTTGCGCTATATTAAGACATGTACAAAAATGAAAATGTGACTGTTTTTTGTTATCAACCGCACATCTAGATGTGTTAACTGTTGTTTTTGCCTATGAGTCCGTTCTCGTGAATGCCGTTGCTCCACGTTTTCTCGATTTGTTTTACATAAATGTTTAGTAACATTTGATTCCGGAATAAGTATCACCAAGTATGGACCATGCTGTCATATCGATTATTATATCCTTCTATGTAGTATAACGAATTTTTAGGCATTATGTTTTATCATATCGTGAAAGTATGCGTGAACAACACTCGTATGAGTTTACCAAGAACAATAAAACAGACTGAAAATGCTAGCGAATGCAATAATCGTTTTCTGCATTTTACAATCGTGCAGTCATCATATATTTCGACATCCTACTATTTTGTTTTTCAATAAAGAAGAGAGAAAAACACAATACATGCTTCCGAAGCTTATATAGAGCATACACAGTTGGATTAAGAGTTAATGCGCAACGATTCTAACATATTCTTCTGGTGTGGTAAGACCGGATCTGGAAGGACGTGAAACGGGAAGAGGAAACATCACAACTAACAAAGAAAGAGATGGCGAAAGAAGATATCGCACACAATACAATGTGCTTTTCTATATCTGCAATCCGATTCCTGGTGAATTTATTCCTCTCCCTTATCACATTCGCACAAAAGCTCTTCTTGGTCATGCGGTTCTTTATCTATTCCCTCTGCATGATTCACATGATTGGCTCAGACAAGAGAGTGATAGAAAATGTTCCGTATCCCAACCAATACTCTTCATTGTATCGTCTTTTCTCTACATGGAAATCTCCACTGGGTTACGGAGGAATACAGAGTTTCGATTAGTTCATTCAACTTAGAATATGAGGAACTCACATATATATCGCCAACAACTAATTTAGACCAAGATAATCTTGGTCGAATATTTTCGATTTTTAAGTGTCCACTATCGATTTTTTGGTGATGGGATTGAAGTTTAGGTGAGGAAAGATTATGGTGTGGAGGAGTCTTGGAGTAAAAAATTCACGGTCACCTCAATAGCATTTGTAGATTTTATGTCACGGGATTTGGCAAAGTCGTCATCTTTTCGAGCAATGAGGATTTTTTTGGTGGTGGTATTGAAGTTTACTATGGTCGTTACTTTTCTTCCAACATCTAATGTAAGGTGTGTTACGTTGTTTCAATCAAAATGTCGATATAACAAATTTGGGAAACACGCAAGCGAGAGAAATTTTTCGATATTCTACGCCATTGCACTTGCTAGAAAATGTTTGGTTTCTCAAAACTATGAGTTTACGGCCTTCAAGCCGTACTTGTTTTTGCTTAATAAACTTATAGTGGTAAAACCGGACAGAAGAATAGGAATACGTATCGAAGATGATATAATGTTGATGGAAGTATTAGGAGATTACAGAATAGATTGGCAACTCGACAATGCGAGTAGAGTTAACTCTGTGAACACGAAGGGCAAGTTTGGAATTAGTGTATAACTGTATATTCCGATTCTATTATCTATATAATTATAGTATTTGATTTGATTATATTCCTATATTTATCTCCTTTGCACATCAATCAAATCCATCGAAATAAGTGGGAAGTGTTCTCAAATGCCGACGGAGAAGAAGCAATCTATTGTTTCAGGGTTCGAAACAGAAGTTAAAGAGAAAGCCTATTCTCCTCTCCTTAGAAGAAGCAATCTATTGTTGCAGCGCCTTACGGACTACGTCTTCCACCTCGAGCATTGAACTCATTTTTCACAACCGCAAATACGAAAAATAAAGAGAAAAGTGTAAATTAATTTTTTGGGCTTTTTGCACCTTGTAGTATTTTCGTCACGAAAACCTATTCTCCTCTCCTTATATAATCAGACTGTCGAAGGGAAAATTTTTTTCTAGCAGTTTAGTTTTTCTAGATATACTATTTCCCTACCTCCTTCATTGTGGTTTGGCTCTACGGTAATTTCACTCCCCGTTGCTTCAATTTTAGTTGTTCGCTTTCGAGATTAGTTTGCATGTGAGTGAGTCTTGCCAATATATATATATATATATATAGGTTGCATTTAACTAACCGAATCACTGGAAACCACAGATTACAAAACTGGAACTGAATCCAAATTTACTAAAAACCAAACTGAATCCAAAGACTGCACATCAGTTCGGTTCACGTATTACCCAAACAGAAATTAACTAACTGAATCATCCGAACCCAAAAATTACGAAATCAGAATTGAATCCAAATTTACTGAAAACCAAACTGAATCCAAATGTTCTACAGAATGTTCAATCAGATTACAGCAATTCACAATCACCAAAAACTATTTGGTACCCTCATGTGTCAGGCAAATGCAAACTTTATACACTATGTTGGCAAGACTCGTATGCAAACTTATCTCAAAAGCTAGCAAGTAAAATTGGAGCGAGGGAGAGAGAGATTACCGTAGAGCTGAATGATAAATAACAAGTTCAAAATTACATCAAAATTTGAATCGCAAACCTTTTTCATCTTTGCAAAATTTTTTCGTTCATTTTTTTCTCCATAACGGCTCGTAACGAACTGATACGATGCTGTGACGGTTGATACGCAATGGTTTCAGCCGATACGGACAAGAATTCCAACTTCACCGATATATCGGTCCGTAACGGTGGCGGTGTAGACTGAATCGTTACATAAAAATGTTCTAAAATGATAACGGAATATATTTAAAATTTTCAATTGAACAATGCGATGAATTTGTTTATACTAACAATCTTGTCATGCCTGAACAATCATTGTTCAATCAAAGGATGCTAAATGGTGGCCATTGGCCACCATATATCAACATAATTAAATCCTTGCGTTAATTATTTTTTGCTGGGAAAATTTGAAAAACAAGGGTAACAAAATTCTAAAATTCTTCAGATTCGAACAAATCAATATGCATAAAAAATATTAAGGTACTCTTTTACTTATTTCTTTTTCCAAAAACTTTTTTTTTTTACTTTAATTTCCGAAGCATGCACGGCCGATGCTAAGCACAGTTGAGGTGATCCCACGATTGCAATTCGGATCTTTACACTCATGATGAAGCTCATATCGGGTTGTAAACTTACTTTTTTTTTATAAACATTCTAAATTATTCAATACCACTAAATCTCGGGTATGATTTTGTGGGTGAATGGTATAAGGATTATATAGGATTAATAATAATGAAGTTAGGATTAATTCATTTGAGAACCATTGTAAGATTAATAAAAGCGAACGAGAACAAAGCATATATCGAGCACGTAAATTGGTTGATCAACATAGATTAAAAGCACAACATAACATAGATTAAATTACTATTAATGTATACACATCTTGGATCGTGATCAGACGAGCTACGAAAAAATAAACAAAACAAAAAGAGAAAAAAGAAAAACATATTACATAATATTAATCCCGCTACGTTCCTCCAAAGGTTCACGATAGTATTACAGAATTACAGCCCTTGTGGCTCGATACAACTCTTCGACGGTTCGAAACTTTCTCTTCCTAACATACTTATTCTTGATCTCTGAAAGACATGACACGCCATCGCCTGCAGAATCCGTCCGGCTATCATTATCGTCGAATAAGTTGGACGAATTATAGCTCAAGGACGAGTCGCTACCGAGTTTAATAAGTTGTCGAGCCGCTTCGATATCTTGCTCCGTCATTGACGGCCACATATGGTTACGCCTGATTTTGCTTGGTTTAAGAGTTTTTCCCATTTTAATCAGATGACTTCTGGAGATAAAAGCACCAAAGGGGTGTAAAAAGCTTTCATAGCTAACTTGTGTGACTAAACTGGTCGTCTGTGAATTGACTTATTTACCCTCCGAGTTAAATATCTTCTTCCCCTTGAGTTTTCTTTTTGGTTAATCACATAAGTAGGTCCCATAGTTTCATACAGAGTTCTATTTGACCCCATAGTTTTATAGCAATAGGGACAGTCCCTAATTTTCTGAAAAAGAATATTCCATGCACACAATCTAGCATTCAAATATTGGCAAAATATTGAGAGGGACGAAACTTGCCACTTTTCTAAAAAGGTAGGATCGAGTCCGTTTTTCATCTAAATTATGGGGACTTTTGGTACCGACCAGTAGCGTATTAACTTATTCCTTCTCCTTTTCCGAGAAGGACTATATTTAACTTGGGGGTGAAGTACAAGGAAGTCATCTCAATGCAAGAATTTGTTTCATGTAATTTACAAAAGTTATTGTACTCTAAGCATTAATTATTACAATTCAAAAATAATTTATTAAAATTATTTTTAA
>MKEJ01018789.1:0-24470 GCA_001753735.1 Embelia ribes
ATTTTAAAAAATATATATAATTTTAGTATTTGATAAAAAATAAAATTAATTTATTTTAATAAATACTGTGGTGTATAGTAAAAAGTCACTTTTCATTATAGAAAAAAAAAAAGTAAGTATGTATGAAAAATGTATTAATATAATTAATGTTATTTAGGTAATTAATTATTAAAAAAAATAAATATAATTTTTGCAAGCATCACTTGGGCTACTTCTAAAAATGCCCATAAAAAAACAGAAGTAAAGTTCAAAAAATAAGTATTTCAGGATTTACCAAGCAATACCAACTATAATTTTCAATAAAAAAAAACAAAAACAACACTCAAGTAGCAATTCCAAAAACTAAATTTCTTAAAGCAGAACCTAAGATATATAGAAAATAAATTTATGAAATGACTGAAACTAAATATTAAAAAAAATTGAAAATTTAGAATTAACTTGATAGAAAATAAATTATGTATTAAGAATTATGGGAGGTAAAACTCCCTATCAAACTAGTAGTTCCAAGTCGATAAGTTTTAAAAACAACAGCCATTTTGGTCCCAAAAATTAGAAAAGGTGAGGGTGATAAAGAAGATAATGGCAATATGAGTAATTAGAAAATGACTTAGATTTTACGTATACATGTCACCGTGCATGTGTTAACACGTAGAAGAAAGATTATTGATATATAAAAAAAAAAATTAATATAAATTTAAATAATCATTATCTATTTTACGTGTCAACACATGTATAATGGTACGTAAAAAATTAATCCATATGTATAAAATTTCAATCCATTACAAAATTACTAGTTTACTCATTTATGGTTTATATGAATTCTAAAATCTTGGAGATTTATTATACTGTTATCTCCCAAAGCTTTTTGAGTTCACTGTATGGGCCTTTCCTTATCTAAAGTTAGTAAGGCCCAAATCTTAAATTCTTAATTAGAAAGCTTTTTTACATTCCTTAAATATGTACTTATTGATTTTTAAAAATATGCTCTAAGAAAATAACTTAGATAAGTTGTCGCTTGCTCGGTTTGAGTGTTGGGACCGTCCATTTTGAACACGTATAGTGTGGTCGATATGAAGACGGACGACTCAAAACACGCCACTCGTACCAAACACAATTGACGTTGCCATTATCCATTCCCGAATGGAGTATACACCACGTTAGACTCCGGTGGCGTCAATCCTAACAAGGAATTGTAGTTTATTTCAATTGTCGAAGCAAATATGTTTGGGCTGATTCAGATGCAAGGCCACTAAGGCATAAGATTAGGCCCCCTAAATTAAAGGAGACCACTTTTTGAAAAATAAATAATATATATATAAATAAAAAAAAGATCTATACTATTATATTTGAAGGAGTATTCTTTATAAGTTAAAATTGTTCCCCATAATTTAATTATTATTTTAATAAAAAAAATTAATGCTGATAAAAGTCCTGGTATTAGGGATTTTTAATAATGCCCATGTGTGAGACAATTTAATGCATTTTTTTTATTTTATTTTCTTATAAAAAAAAACCCCAAAATAGAAAATGTTTTAGGCAATAAATATTCAACACATATCTCTGGGTCTAAACAGATGCTTTTGAGTATAACAAATTTGGGTTGGGCCATAGAATAATCTTTCTTCTATTTTTCTACTCGGGCTTCAATGTAAATAAAGAAATATCAATTGATGGGCTCATGCGAACATATGAAAAATAACGAATGGGCCAATAAAATTGTTTAAATTTTTTATTGTATGAACCCACTAAACTAAAAATAAGTATATATGTTTGAATTTGAATATAAGTATGTTTATTTGAAATAGAAATTATGATGTTTCCAAAAAAATCTTATGTAATTAGAAAAATTAATTGCACCAAAAGCTAACAAAAGTTGAGCTTTAACCCTGCACAATGTGTACATGACTATGATGGTTATACTTAACTTTAAGTACCATGTTCCATGTAATATAATTTATTGCCTCGGGTCTGCAATCTCCAACAGGCTCGGTGTTTGCAGACCCAATATAAGCCGTAAGATGAGAATATTAATGATCCAAATTAAAATAAATGATCTAACTTAAAAATTAAGTAAAAATTACTTTTAATACAAAAATACGGATTGCCAGTGCAGCCACTGGTCAATTGGTTTTAAATTCATTGTGTAAAAAAGAAAAATGCCCTCGTGTGCACACGCCAAAAGAGGGCTCAATTTGTTATGCAAATGAGAAAATTGGAAATTGTACGCAATTCAATACCTTAATTTGAACTAGAGGCCATGACTTCAATAATTTTTGATTATTATATTTTCATAATAAATTATTATAAATTAGGACAAATTACGACCAGCATTTTAATTTATTTTTAATTTAAATTAATTGTAGTGAATTATCTCTAGTTTGTAGTAATTTTTTCTCACTATACAGTAATAAAAAAAATTATGTACATTACAAGAAAAAAGTTTTCGTGTATAGAGAGCAAATCCATGATGAACTTTTCATTAGTATGAAGGAAATACCTTCCCTTGACTTGCAGCAATGTTAGTGAAAAGTGAAAAAGGCTTTAAAAGCTGCTTTCTCTTACTTTCTTTTTAGCTTCTCTTTTGCACTTGGTAAGCTTCTTTTATAGACCTTTTCTTGTCCAACTTGCTAGTCTGAACTTCAAATGGTTATTTTCTTGCACAATAAACTAGATTTACTCCAACCCCAATGGGTCAGCCTAGCGGTCGAATGACCGGTACTTAGGACTTCAGACATGAGGTAGGGAGTTCAATTCACATGTATCGCGCTTGGGGTCATACCCCTTAGCTTGTTAGACTGAACTCTGGTCCGTGTTGGAAATTATCGTGGGTGCGAGATACTAGATCCTGTAGATGGACTAATCGAACGGAACCTGGGATGCTGTTTATAAGGAGCTGCAATGGCTACAATATTTTATATAGCTTGCCACACCTATTAATGTGGCTTCTTTAGCATAGCATGGCCTTATTTGTTCAGATTTCAATTTTTAAATTTTATTATTGAAAGTTTCATAGCTTTTTCTGTATGAAAATTTGTTTGGTTTTAGTTTTTGTAATCAGTTTTCAAATTGTTAAGAATAAATGAGGAGATAAAAAAATTATTTCGAGTACATTCCAACATAAGAAAACAAAATGATGACAAGAGTGGATAGATAACAATGAATGAGCAACGTTTTATAATTTTCAACATAAACGTAATAACAATCATATTATATCTTTACTTCAATCATATTTTGTTTTATGGTAAATTTCGAACACTAAAAAATTAAAAAGTGGTTAATAAGTTTGAAAAAGAAAATTCAGATTTTGAAAGATAAATAAAAAAACTAAACAACAAACAAACTTTCAACTTTTAAAAGGTGAAAATTAAAGTTGAACTAACAATCTATCGCATTCTATATAACTCTCAAAAAAAGTTAGTTTTAGTGGATTCCAATAATTTCAAAAGGAGCCTAACCACTATCCACAACTTCTTTTGCACAATTATAACAAATATATAAAAAGCCATAGCTTTTGGTAAATGGAATCGGTTGTTAGCTTCTTTTGGCTCCTTATTCACCCCAATAATTCACTACTTACCAACCTTATGTGGGGTGAAGAATTTTCCCCTTATCTTTCGAAAGGATATCCTCAAATAGACAATAACACCGTCACCATAATTCTTTATACAGGGTCATGTACTCACTCCTGCTTCTGTTCTCGCATTTGCTTTCACTTCCTGTCTCGCTCTCACAGCTCTTTGCCCTTTGAATTAATTTTAACGTTCTTGTTCTCACATTCCCTTCTGATCACGAGCCGCATTATGGTAACTCAAGGCACACACATAAAGAATGAGATTTTATACATACTTGTTTATAAGAATTTCCTATATACTGTCATATATTTATTAACAAGTATGAGAGAGAATGATTTTTTATTATAATATTAATTTTTCTTTCTTATGTGTCACCGCTTTAGAAAATTTTACATACAAATATATATAAAATTTCACTCCTAATTACTAAAAAAGGCATGATGAACTGTTATTTTAAAGCATGTTTCAACAATAGTAACCAATCAAATAAATCAATGACAAAGCCAAGACACAAAAGTGTAAATTTCATGACGGTGGCTCAATCTCTTTTTTTAAAATATATATATACATTATAAATTCCAAACTAAAACTACATACAAAAAATTTTATACTAAAAATTTTGATAAAAATTATTATGAGAGTGACTATAGCCCAAAAAGCAATACTCACTGCCCACATAAAATATCTTATACAAAATCAATCATAATAATAATGAGAAAAACAAAACAAAAAAAAAAAAAGCATTTTCTTATTGTATATTCAGCGGCCAAGTCTATGAGAGAATTATTACTCCAATTGTCTACTAGCCACATGACAACTAAAAGAGGTTAGAGATACAGACATGACATTACATAAGAATGTTACACAACCTATTTCCACAGATTCCCATAAAACCCTGGCACAACCTGTCTTCTTTGACGTTCATGCATCAATCATATTACTCGAAAACGACTAAAATGGTGGCAGAAGAGCTTACGTCGCAGTCTAAATATAGATGCAACGTCGACGTCGACGCCTTTGTCGTCTTCCCAGGATAGAGTTAGGGTAATAATGAAGCGTTGCGATTTTGTAAGCTCATCAAATATTGAGAGCGAGGCTTGACCTGAGCTCCGGCAAATACCCTGCAAACTGAATTTGATCTGAACCGTAACATTCCCGGATACAGCATTAAGGTTAAACCTAAGAAATTGAATAAAAAGTACCAAGATATGTGCCTAAAAGGAACAGTTTTCTTCATCTGAATAAAAATATGACTAATACCCCATCAGACTCGGCCTCATCAACCGATACCAACAATATCACAATTCACGAACAATTGAGGCGGAACCAAAAGCAAAAGTACAGTTATTAAGTTGGCCAATGGACATCTTTGGTGAGTTCCCCGCTCACCCCTTCAAAAAAATTCCCTTTTTCTGTTTTATCAGAATTATACCAACCCGTAGCTTACAATTATAATGGCAATATTGCGTTTGGAAGACGAGAGAGAGAAGAAAAACCATTATTGCTACATTTGAAACTGGAAGAAAACAACACTTCATAAGGCATGAACAAGTGCGCAGGCATGAGAAGAAATGGTTTATCAAAATAATTTTTTCCCACCAGCTAACCGCTACTCGAGGTGCTACATAATGAGATTTCAGCAGATGGCACAAAGCAAAAGATATATATTAATATGAAAAGGGAAATAAATGAACCAAAATTCGTGCAGGGAAGAGGATATACACGTAAGAAACTGCACACATTTACCCACAAAAGGTAAACAACAAGCTTAAAGGCATGATGTGAGTCGGTGCAAATACAACAGCAGTAAAAAGTTTGCTAAATGAGAGGATAAGTGCTGAGTAGAGGCAGCCGAGGGTTTCGAGGGAGTCCTTCCGGCAACAGCTGGAGCAATTGCGTGTTCACTTGGCGTTCTTTGCTGCTCTGTTGTTGGCAGTGGATTGGGTGGTCTATTGCCAGGAGTTAGCGGCAAACCTTCACTATCGGTGAGATATTTACCTGAACATACAAATTATTATATTGAAATAGATCAACATTAAGCATAGCTTCATATAAATTCCAATTCATTATACTTCCTATCACAATGAGAAACGGAAACAAACAAGGCTGACTGGAACAAGGATTACAAGAGTGGACGGGGATGGTATTTAATGGTCACCAGCAAACCTTTTGTACATTAAACGATACTCGAAGTCGAATATTTTGAAAATAAGCACGTATTCAGTTTTTAACAGGACAATCTAGACCTATCATCAAATTTTATAGAAAATATCCCCTTTTATTTATTGAAAAGATTGGGCAGGATCCGTTCATATCACAATTGGATAGATGATTTAAAACACAATCCACTTACACAGCACATTTAATTAGGCAGTTAGCAGGGTATGAAAATCATGCACTCACAATTGGAACTGGACCAATGCAGCTTCATATCTTCCCTGTCAAATACCATCCTGTAACCTGACATGAAGTTCTCTGCATAAAAGAAATAACATGAGAACATAAAAAGTTTACCATGTAGAGAGAGAACATACACGGACACTCACGTCCAATTGTTGCAACATCTTCATCTGTTGGCTGTATGGCTAAACAAAGTCCCACAATTATCCCCTGCAACGAAAGGACCGTACCCATATCAGACAGTTACCTGGATCAATTTCTATTATTAACTTGATGTTGAAAGCATCTAGGACTATCATGTCCCTGTAAGTAGCAGTTCCATGATGAGATAAAAAAAAACACATAAAATGCCTACGAATGTGAAAGGAAAAAGTTACATTGAGTCACATCCTCCCTTTCCATATGCACGTAAGTTACATAAATCCACATTGTAGTGTTAAAATATTCGTGTTTGCAGAAGTTTTTGTGCACATATTTCTTACACAATTACTTTTCATCTAGGACTAGAAAATATGTAAATTTTACATTATGTCATAACTCCTCCAAGCACACAATAGCTACTGTCAACAATCTCAGCACGATTGAAAAGAGTATATAAATACAGAGAGGGAAGAAATTGCTAGTAATCAAGTATCAATTTAGAGACCTCATCGCCATATACTTTAAAAATGGGATCATGAACAACCAAGCTGCTGTTTGATCCAAATTTAAGTGCTACAGAGGGAATCTTGGGCATCTCGGTAGAACTGGTAAAAAAAATTACAACACATCAGTTACAAGTTACCAAAAACATGGGGAAAGGGAAAAAACTTCACAGAAATTAACCTGGACTCGTAGCAATATTTCCAAGGTGATCCTTCGTAACTAGTCCTTGTAGCATCTATATGTCTGTCAAACTGTAAACCACTTACATAATACATGGTGCCAACATATATGCATCACAAACAATATGGAAGCAGAATGTACCTCCTCAACCGTGCTATTATAAGCATCCGTTGGCAGATATGTAAATGACGACCCGCTATCAACAAAGGCGTTAAAGCTTGTTTTATCAAGGCAAGCACTTCCAATACAGCATGCCTCAACCCCAACAATGTAGGTCACACTGCACAGAAGATGAAAGTATTTTAACATTACTTCATGAGACTAGATTAAATAAAGCAATCTACACAAGACTGAGATCTATAAATGCAAGGAAATTTAATGATAGTCAAACAAGTAGTGGCAGCAGAGGGCAGAGAGATCACTCTTACAAGTCTCCATTTATAGGCAGGAAAGGAGTAGATTGCTGAGTCTCCGCTCCCTGGTCACCGAAAAATATTCTCCCAGAACCTTCATCATCAAAGCATAAAGAGAAAGAATCCCGTACCAATCCAGCTTTAGCAAGCATACTTGGCACAGAAACATTGCCAAGTCCGAGACCCATCAGACCATCAGGAGCAACACCATCCAAGTAACCGCCACTTTGCTTTCTTCCACAACTACAATCAAACAATAGTAATAGGAAACAGACTTCATTGGATTTCCAGTTTTTCTTCTCTCTTTAAGTGTCATACTCTGTAACCTTAGCACAAGTAGAAAATGACAGAACCTACCCTATGATGACAGGAACTTTCGTAGAAATATTTGATACACCATCACTTCCTGCTACAAAATGCATTGCATCTTCAACAAGAAACCCAGAACTGGATGTATCTTCAGAAAAGTACGTGACCGAGTAAGGACATGGCTGCTGAGGACTCCTGCATTTCGGACCCAATTCACATAACTGATTACTGCAAGCTAGAAGCTTGCTGGTGCTAGAACCAGAAGGGTTGTATTGGTTTAAGTCCCTGACCTGCATAATAGATGCCCCAAAAACAAGGGAGCACCTGCCAATCAATCATTGGAAATAAGTGCTAAACCTGTTATCATATCTTAATTCAACATTTCCTTCAAAACAAAACTCACTATTCAGGCTTTTAATCTATATGCACCACAAGTTCCCCCAGCCTAAAATTTTTTTTTGAGAAGCTCTAACCAATCTCTTGTTGCATCTTTAAAGTGGTCCTTCATAAAGTCTAGTTGGCAAGGCACATATCATCGGAATAGTTATCACACTTAGATTAAGTGAGTTGTGTTTGAAAAGTTGGTTTGAGCTTTATGGTATAAGAGAAAGGAAGCAGATTCTTCCCCTGATATAAAGAAAGTACTCCGCAAAAACCCAAAGCCAGCTTAGTAGGCCTCCTCTGAGAGGTCTGTATCAATTCCCCTCCTACCATTAATGCTATAATTAATAATAAACAAAAGTAGATACACATCCAGGAAGTATTAAAAGTCAAACCAAGACTAGGCAGGCTGAGGTGATGAGAATGGTGTTAGCGAGAATGATAGCTAAGAGAGAGATATGAAAAGTCTTGTGTTTTCAGGCAAAAGTGGAGAAGGCAAAACATCACACATAAATTTGAATACTATAAGGTCAGCTTCCTGCTCTTTCTTCCAAAAATGGAATGAAAATTAGCTGAAAAAGATTCTACCTTTTGGTTACATTAACCAGCTTTTGTTACAAGGTACTTGAGGAAAGGAACATGAGAGCTTTTGCTATTGAGCACTTGGAAACAAACTTACATATACTAGGTACACAGGTGATGTGATGAACTGGATGGTTGAGATGCAAAACAATGTGCAAAAAGTTGTATTGGCAGCGCATTTAAACCATCCGGTACATCACAACAGCGGAGCATCAGGTATATTTATGTTCCTCTCGACCACTAGAATATACCATCAGAAAATAATGAAAATTAACGTTGAAGAAAAATATGTCAGCATTAAAAATAGCATAAATCAAAGAGAAAGCAGAATCAATAAGCACCAAAGAAATGCATTCAACCAATTAGCAGAAGTCAATACACTGTATGCATAATATAAGTTCAAGAAGGCCAGCATACCAGACTGCTATAGTAACTAGAAGACAGTGGAGCACATTGAACACAGTCGCATGGAACCCAAAGCATGTCACTCCCAGCATCCAAAGCGACAAGAAACGAGACATTTGGCGTCCCAACATCTATCCAAGTATAATGTAACCTGTTATATATACCATAAATAAGCATAACAAGCTACAAGAGCATAAATGCTGAAGGATAACGATGGGAGAGAAACAACTATTATCTTTGCAAGATAGCAAAAGGAGACATAGGAAAGTTGCCAATACATTTCAAATTCCAAATGAAATGACATCCACCATTATGGTGGTCCAACCACTGCCCATGGGGTGTGCAACGGCATAACACATGACACACGCACATTGATGCAACACGCATCCACTATCAATGTTTGGACAATAGTAATGATACACAGCATCCCTCGTCCCTAATATGTAAAGACAAAATCATTGAGCAGATCTTTGAAACAACTGCCATCACTATCAAAACTTAAAGCATCCTTGCATGATGTCCAAAGAAATCATGCACGGAATGAACAATTAAGAAAGTCAATGTTGTATGAATGGTAAAATCTCCACAGCAAGTAACTAATTACAAGGGGAAAGGAGGGGAGGAAAAGTTAAGTGAATCTTTAGATCTAACCGTTGAAATTAAATTATCTCATAATTTCAACTCTCCTCCCCCCAAAACAACCACAATTTTTGCAACACCTCCCCTCCCTTTCCTTCACTTCCCCTCCAACCAATCAAGCCCTAAAATTTTGGTTACAAACCCATTTAGAATCACTGGTAGAAATATCCATTAGGGCAGTCATAGCAGAGTCCCAATCCAGCCCCTTATCTATTAAGGCACTCACAGTTCTCTTCTTGAATAAGGAAATAACTATTCACTCCCCTGTCAATGAAAGTTTTTTATTTTATTAAGTATATATGTGTATGTATATATACACAGATACATACTTCACTATCTCCTTCTCCGACAGCAATGGTGGGAGTTGATCAACTCTGTTGTTGGTATCTTCAAGGTGGCCGAGAAAGGTTTGACGGAGATCTACCGGAGATGGTGAGGGGTGGCGGATTGGCGGTAGTGGTGATAATAAAGAGAGAATAGATTATGAAATATGTATTTTCATATGATAAAATATAACCATTATTTATTATTAAAAGTTTGTTTCTATAGGAACACTGGTGAGTACAATCTCTATACTTGTAGCCTCCAATAACTATAAAGCAGCTATATTAGACATTTAGGGGGGGGAGGAAATTGGGTTGACTGCTGGCAATGCCTTACCCAACTTCAAATGTAAAAGCTTTTCCACACATTTCACCAAAAATCAAACCAAAGACACTAGTTAAACTCACAAACTACCTCCCTTCACCCACATTATCATCAATATTTCTACAGTGATTGAATAGTACTTGTCATATACACTGCTGAAAAGAGTTATTCTAAAAGTTAGAAGCTCATGTTGTAATACCCAACTTCAAATGTAAAAGTTTTCCCACACATTTTACAATAAATCAAACAAAAAACACTAATGAAACTCATTAACTACCTCTCTTCAGCCTTCACTCACATTCTCTCCTTAAATCCCACAAATTAAACACAAAAAAGGCAGCTCAGCTCAGCTCATCGAGAGAGAGAGAGAGAGAAAGAGAGAGAGAGAGAGTGAGAGTGTACTACCATCCCCAATCATTCCCAAAGGAGAATGAGCTACTCCCCTCAGAGGGATAAACAAACTGATATCTGGGACCCAGCCTCATCTTCTGCCTCTGCACGTCGCTGCTCGCCAGTACCTTATAGTACTCCAAGCTCCTCCGCTCCGGCCACGTGGCAACCTTAAGACGCGCCCTGGCCTCGTCGGAGAACCTGTGGATCAGCCGAGACGACACCGTTAAGCTACTACTCGCGGCGGACTCCGGTTGGAAAACGACGATTAGAACCGCCACCGCCATTGCCACGTGCAGTGGGGTGGGAGGCGCCATTGGAGACTGAAATGTGAGAGAGAGAGAGAGAGAGAGAGAGATCTGGAGAGAGAGAGAGTTGCAGAGAGAAAGGAAAACAAAATGAGCATTTCTAGTTTTGCTTATTAAGTTTAAATCCCATTTTCTATAACTTCATTACTCTAAATTTGAAAAAGTCACTTACAAATTTCTTTATTTTTCTTCCTTAAAAAAAAAAAATGAAGGGAGTAGTAATTTTCACGTCGCACTAATTAAAAATAAATAATAAGATACATATAAACTAGTTGTACCAAAAATTTGTAAAAGCTAAATTTGTGTGTTAAATAATTAGCCATATCGCTATGTACTATCTATTACTATAAAAATAGGGTGACGTGCCTGATTGTAAACCACGCAAAGTTAGTTTGTACAAATTTTTTTGTACAGTTAGTTTGTATATTTATCATTGTTCTTTAAAATTTTAAATCTCTTATTAAAAATTTATATTTTAGAAATTATTCATACTAATTTTTCAATAAAATTTATTAGAAATTATGATATTATCATAAAGTAAAAAGAATATTTCTTCTCATCTTAACCAAAATATAAAAGATTAAGTGGAATTTTTTTTAAATAAAAAAATTATGTATAGTAAAATTTTCAATTAACAAATCTATTGTAGCAATTTTATTATTATTATTTTTTTTTGAAATATAGGGTATAGAAACTCTGATGTGATATATTCCTACTCCAAATTTTTTAATTTAAAAAATCAAATTAGAAGGAGAGAGGAGTCTGTATGATCTACCGGCTTTCATCATATTTTTTCCTAAAAATTATAAATAAATGTCGGAATGATTTACCCACTCGCATTTTTTTTCTGTCTAAAAATTATAAATAAATTAACTTATCACGTAAAAAATAACTGTTAATATCGTTACACGTCTGCCAATTTAAAAATATTACTTTACAAAGAAACGTAACTTTTAATTTTTATTTCTATACTCAATAACACTAGAAGTTGAAAATATACAAAATTTGCAATAACAGTATTGAATATTTTGCACTTTTATAGTTGGAAGACATATAATGGTTTTAATACTCAGCGTTACATGTTGTAAGTTAATTTCTTATAATTTTGGAACATAAAATATTATTTCTTCCATTCCATTAATATAGACATATTTCTTTTTGTCAATTGGATTGAGAAATTATATTTAATTAAAATAGATAAATTAATTTTATTACTATTTTTCTAAAAATATCCTTTATTGTACCCTTATTAATGTTTCTTGATATTATAAAAAATTATTGGTATTGATAAAAAGTCATTATATTAAATAGGAGCATAATAGAAAAAATTTATGTACACATTTTTTTAAAAATGAAATAAGCTACCCACGAAAAAAAAAATCTATATTTACATGACAGAGGGAGTAACAGAGATACAAAAGAGCAAACTAAGAACATGAAAAATTTAGGCGGATCACAAAAGTTTGGAAAACCAAAACTAACAAGTAATTTATAAATCTAAAAAAACCAAATTTGTTCAAATAAATTCAAATTCGCACCTCTGATAACCCGAACATAACTTATTCAGTCGTCAAATAAACAAGTCGAGTATTAATGTAGTCTCCAACAAATGAATTAATAAATCCAAATAGGTCCGATCTCGGTTCGGTTCGGTTCGGTTCGGTGCAACGGTGTCGGGGACAATGATAGGGGGAATGGCGCATTTAGCTGCCACGTGGGACCTTTTCTTTGCTTTTTTCAGCTTTGGAGTTTTGTGCTTTTGCGTTTGTAGGGTTTCTCTTCTCTATGTGTAGGGTTGGTGGAGCTCAAGAGGTTATTATTGTTTTCAAAAAAATCTCCCATTTTTATTAGTATATTTAATTATTGTTTATTTCGTTTATAAATAATTGATTATAATTTTTTTGGAATGTACAAATATAATTGTACACTTTTATTTTGATTGATACATGTCAATCATCACAAAATTGAGTGAACTATCAGTATTTTTCTTTTATTAATTATTACTAGCTAGAAGAAAACAAAAAGTTATAAGGGTGATTTTTGTCATTTATAATTTATTTCAAATTTTAAAATTGCTTTTTTTACTTGATTTAAAAATTATATGTCGGGTCAAATTATTTAATTATTTATGAATAGATGGATTATTTTCCAGGGGATGGAGGATTTTTCAAGCGATTGACTATGGTCTATTGGCTATTTTTCCAAAATTAGGATTCGTTTACTTGTTATTTACAAAAAAAAAAATCTTCAAACTAAAGAAAAGCCATAGACGTTAAGCTCAAAGTTTTTAAATTTTTAAAATCTAAATAATTAGAAAGATTCAACTTAATATCGGAATAGTGAAAGACATGCCAACTATTAAGTCTAAAATTAACAATGAAAATTTTAAGTTAGAAATCTACATTTAACAGGCTTAATAAGTTATGTGTGGTCCAATAAGAGTTATTTAGAAAGGTTGTTTTAAGGTAATTTATAAGATAGTGTTATTTATTGTCATGTAAATTTTCGTATGATGCTAATAAGTTTAATTTTTTTGAATTGTGTTACTGTAAAGTATAATCATCTAAAGTTTAGGATGCTAAGTCCCATGTAAAGCATTTCAGAACACATGGGGAAACATCAATAATTGATTTTCACTAGTAAAAATAGTGGGATGATAATTTTTTTATGAGAATCCAATGTATACTATATTAGATAATCAAATTTTAATATTTTGACTAATGGTTATCATGTTATTTCATGATTTGTTTGGCAGCATCTTAAGTAACGAAAAAATGCATACATTGGATTCTCATAAAATATTTCATACTAATTTAAAAGCAAAAATTAAAAACTTATTTCAATTAATTTTGAATAAAAATATAGAAGTACTGCAGTTATCATTTATCGAGATTTTAAGTATGCATCATACATAAATTTTGAGATATCTCCGTAAACTTGGGATACTAATTTGTACTTTTTAAGAGTAATATGATAATTAAATATTTTGTTAAGTTTGGTAGATATATGAGCAATTGTAAATTATAATTCATTAGTTTTTGATATTTTTATTTTAAATTTTTTAATTGATAAGTATTAATCCAAATTTTAAAAAAAATAATATTATACCTCAACAAAAGATATGTAAGTTAAAAATAATTAATTTACCATTTTGTATACGATGACTTTTGTTACAAAGAAAAAAATGAAATGGCAAAGTTGGAAGAAAATGTATATGAAACACTTTTTGGAATTGGTATTTTATACAGAGTAGCTGGATAAGTCAATTTATTTATGACTAATAAACAAGTTTTATACATCCAACTTAAAATTTCCAATTTATTTAAATCAAAATATGATATAAGCTCAATTTTAAAGCACATGAATCAAAACATTGTCTAATTTTTAAGCAAAAAAAAAATTGAAACTAGAACTTATCTGAACATTTTATAGGATATTTTATAGGAAAACATTTTACGAAGAATATGAATTCCTTTATCTGAACATTCAAAATAATCAGAAAATTCTATTCCACTATGTATTGAAGATAAATATGTGAATAGCACTAAATCCTATTTTATGTAACATGTGAATGACGTAAAAATTTATTTTTTTAAATTACGTAATTGTTTTCATTGTACCGTTATCGATTAATAATTGTTTATTTAATATATTTATTATTATAATCCCGTATAGTCACAAAAATTATTAATTTTCTGGATAATAGTGCTAGCCAAGAGCCTAAAATAAAAAGGAACATTATTTATGAGACTTTGACACATCTCCTATAGACATAATTGTTGAACCCTGCCATGTGGTTCAAAATGCATTTTAATTGATATATATATATATCCATATATATATATATATATATAATTGCCTCTGGGCCACAGAAAGGTGCATTTCTTAAAAGGATATATGGAAAGAGACACTTTGTAACAACCAAAGAGGTTATAGCACATTCGTGTCCGAATGAAGCAGGGGTCATGATTTTTTTTATTTTCGAAATTTTAGTAAAATTTGTATATAAATTTTGAACCTTTTTGAATAGATCCATTCAGCGACCCCTCTTGTGAATACCAATGACTAGTATGTATATATATAGCTTCAAAAATGTCGGATTCTTTACTTGGAAATCCTGGATCCACTGCTGCTCGTGAAGTGGATAAAAGATAGAAGCGGGAGGCTACCAACAGCTCTGTAGCGACTGCGGAGTAGATTTTAAGCCATCAAATTAAATACCAATATACAGGATTAGATAATTCAAAATTTTAACAAAAATTTTAATTTTATGAGTTTTTAATATTGATTGTTGGTGTTTAATCTCCCCTTCCCGAGAGAAGAATCAAACCTAAATTTTAGAACTTGGGTAGGGGTTTTCGGAAGAAAATTTAGGCCTGACATCGGATTCAATATTAACAACTCAATCGACTCCCAACAAACTTATGATAATGTGTTACTAATAGATAAAATACTTTGTTTAATGCTATTTATAGTATTCTTTACAGATTGCCTATCAAAGGAATTGTTAACTTCGAAAATCAAATTTAGGTATTTTGTGGGGAAGAATACAAAGGACGCTATTTAAAGGAGCAATTGTGTCCAAAAATGCATAATTAAAATTGTGGATCTTATAATATCTTCAATATGGAGAAATTAAATTTTACTTGCTTTGGGCAAATTTCCCTAGAAATATCATAGAGTACCTCATTGAATCTAATGAACTACTCTCCCTCTTTAAATTATTGGTGCAAGTTGATTGACACATAAAAAATTAAATTGACATAAATCACGAAATTTACCGTTTTCAAGTTTTTTCTTATTCTATTCGATTTATAAATTATTAAAACTTGCAATGATTGAATGCTTGAAAGGCACCAAATGTATAATAATTTTTGGACACACGAAAAATCAAATTGTACTAATAATTTATATATGAAGTGAGTACTAGGTTTATATGATCTTAATTGATAACCAAGACTTAATTAAAATCTCAAACATGCTTTTTCTTTGAAATTTGCAGGTGTAATGGATAAAAGTTCAAAATACAAGTGCTTTAAATAGTTGCTCTTTATGTTTTGGGAAATGTGACACCAACCTAAAATTTTTATCTGATTTTCTTACCCACTGATGTATAGAATTATTGAATATGATTGCGTTATTGACTTAAATTAATATTCACTTGCCGCATCAACGGGTAAGAAAATCGGATAAAAATTTTAGGTATATACAACATTTATGTTATATTTTAGAACATGAGGATAAGAATAGTAATATGAACAATAATAAGATTTTTTCAAGATCTTGTTTTAGGAAAATTTCCTTTTTTGTTGATGTGATCATCATCATAAACAATAAAATGATTGTAAGCATTAACTAAATCTCTTTTCCAGATTAAAAAAAAACAAAACTCTAAGCATTAAAATTATATTAAAAAATAAATAATAACCATTTCTTTTTCACCGGTACAAGTTGGTATGGAAAGTTATATTAGATTGTGTTTTCCCGATTAAGAAAATAAATGATTCTAAGCATTAAATTATTTATTTCGTTTTCACAAATATAAGTTGGTGTAAAAATTGATTTTGTTCTCATTGATCATTTCTTCCTCTCAGACTCAAGATAAAAAAGCTTGAAAAATGAAAAATCTCTCAGTTGCTATTGTGCTTGTTTTCATGTGTTTCATGGTTACTGGGTAGTCCTTTCTTTACTTATCAATTTTCTCGATCCTTATCAATATTTAGAGAAAATATTTTTGCAGAAAAAAAAAAATGATGGAAAAGTAAATATAATCTCCACAAAGATTTTAAAAGTCAAATTTCGTATTTTGTTGTTAAAAAAGAAATTCCCTAACGTGTTGTATAATCCCTGCTTCCATATTTGATAGAATAGCTTATGGAACGAAATTAAGAATTTTCTTTTTCTTAATTTTTTTGGGGTTACATTTATTCATAATGATACACCCTTGATTATCATGCTTAAAAAATTGAGACACCCGGGATTTTTTTTTATTAATGTAATTTTTAAACAAATAATCTAGTTTATTTATATCTGGAAAAAAAAACTGGATACATTGAGCTTAAATTTTGCAGCTTATTTGAGCCAAAATAGTAAGTCTCGATTTATAAATTGCAACCAAACAATACGCTTTATCTACTGACAGATCACGCATCTTGAACTTTTAGTCTTTAACACACGATATTAGCTTTTCTATATTCAGAGGGGGAAAAAAACACTTTATTCAGTCAAAACAAAATTTCCCCAAAAATTGAAATTGTCTTTGATAATGATGACAGAAGCATGCGAAGGAGAAATTCCTTTTGGCGATACTCCTTGCGATAAAGCCACTTGTTTGGAAAAGTGTCAGGAAGAAGCCCGATCGGCATCGTCGGGGTCGAGTACGAGCGTCGAACTCGCAAAGGCTCATTGCCGAAAACATAATAATTTCTGTCATTGTTATTTCCCGTGTTAAATCATTCCTCGTTCGGAAAGTTAGACGATGTCCATAAAAGATCGTTCAAAATAAGAACTTGAATGTGTAAAAATCTAATCCGATGGAGTATAAGAGAAAACTACCTCGTTCTATCTTGTGGAATCCAATTGAGTAACGTTATAAATGCAAACTTTGTTAGAATGTGAACCGTAATTTTTGAAAAATATGCTCTAGCGCATGCACAACAACTCAACAAGCGCGGAAGATGAATACTAGCTCAAGTTACGCGTTCGCGATTACTTGGAATGCACATACTCTGGTAGAAGTATGTAACTGTGTAAATTACATATAAGTAACAAAAAGTTATGCTTGTTGGACAATTGTTTTCTTGGAAATAATTTGTGTTCAATATATATTGGATTTTGATGGAAACAACAATTTATTCAAAACACACATATTTGTTGAGGAAAATCCTCTATCCATAGCTAGCTCTTGCACCGTTCTATTCCCTTCTCATCCAATGAGTAAAACCAACAACTCTATTACCCGAAATAAGCTTGGCTTCTTCGATCAAGTGTCCTACGGGGGAGTTCTCGTGCGATGAACTTTCCAGCTACTCCACATTATCCCCCTTGACCCATACTTAGACATATTCCCAAATCAACTATAAATTGAGCCGCTTGTCAGGCCACCTCTACTTCCATCCTTCTCGGATCAAACAACAAACCAAAAAAAAAAGAAAGAAAGAAAGAAAGAAAAGGGGGAAATGTGTATTTCTATGATTTGCAAATAATCCGGTAGATATCCAACTCAGAAGCCAAAAAAAAGGCCGTAAATGTGCTGCAGATTTCTGCCATTTTGACAACTCTTGTCTAAATCTACAATTCATAACACTATATCCATCAAGAACACTCGTGGACTTTATTTCCCGCAACATATAAGCAGTAAATCCCAAATCCACCAAAAATTTGCGAAGCTCACTCAGTCGTCAAGAACCCTGGGGAAAGACAAGGTTCAAACTGGGATTGTTAGCAACAAGTAAATATACAAGTCAGACAGAAAGTCACAACCAAGAGAATATCAAGAAGTATATAAGCACATATAGACAGTTACGACTATGATGCTATCAAGGCACACTTCCTACCCAATTTTACTAAAATGCAAAGAAAAAACAAGACCAGACCTTCAAGGTAGCAATATTAGCAACAAGTAGATATCTAAGCATAAAAAAGTTGCAAATAAGAAATTAACAAAGCATACTTTTCTAAGTTCATCAAAGAGTAAATCAGAAATAAAAAACAAAACAAAAATAACACCCCCACTTCAAGCTCATATAGATAGCAATGCCTAAACATCTAAGCAAATTCAAAGTTACGACTACGAGACAATCGAGGGACAATTAAATATCTAAGAAGATACAAAATTAATACTATGAGACTATGAAGGCATATACTTTCCTACTCAATGCGATCGAAGATCGAGTAGAAGAAAAAATGTAAAGCAAAGTCAAGACCACTCTTCAGGCTAATTGCAAATACAAAGTAACAACTGAGAACCATAACGGCATACTTTCTTAATCAATTCACTCCCATAATAAAAAGCAGGGGGAGAAAAAGAAAGCAAGGTGGATTCAAGACCAGCCCTTCTTCAAGCTATCATTGTTAGCAACCAGTGAACATCTAAGCAGAAACCAAGTTAAGACTGAGACAATATCAAGGCATGCTTTCATAACTATTTTTTTTAATAACCAACTGAAGTTGGTTATGCTTTCATAACCAATTTCATCCAAGAGTAAAACAGAAACGAAAATGCAAAGCAAAAATAAGACCAGTCCTTATGCTACTATCAATCACTTTCCGCGATTACAGTGTCTTAATACCTCAGAGCTCTCACTATTCTTATTCAGAATTTAAGTATACTTAATGATAGAATCAAATTTAATATCAGCAATTGGGAGGTGTTAACAGATATCCAACCTGGATTGTCAAATATTCGATTAAGCAAGGCCCAGTGAGATAGCATAAGATTGTATAAGGGTTAAAGCTTGCTCAGTGATGGCCCTATTCCTTGCTCGCCTAGTCCAATCACCAATAACTTCAGCTGCTTGGGTTCCCTTAACACCCATCTCAAGAGTATCTGCTGCTTCAGAGAGTTTCCCTTCAGCCAAAAAGCTCTCAACTTTATTCATGAGAGATTCAATCCCATCACCAGATGTATCAGCCTCCCTAACCTGCCCATTCAAACAGTTTGATTAGAAAGAGAGAGAAAACTCAATAGTTCAGTAATTAATTACATTACTAACCATCAATTTATGTGTTTTAAACTATCTATAATTTTAGTAATGCAAGGAACTTGACTATTCAAACCGAGTGACAGAAGTCCTAATTTTTGGTTAAAATCTTGATCCAAGGGCCACACGGGGAATGAATAGAAATTTTGCAATGACTTGATGAGATGACAGGTGTAGAAATCGGGTAAGAAAATGCAATTAATTCTTCAAATCTAGTTTTCCTGAGAAGTTAAGTGAAAGGGCAATCCTTTGAACCTTCAAAGATGATGCAAGACGAGCCAAAGAATGAGCAAGAATACCACCACCACTGGGTGGGATGAGGCTGAAGTGTCGCACTGATCCTTTCAATGCACCAAACTGCAACAAATAATTTGGGTCAGATAATAAACACCTCTTCGGTATTTTAAGAGAGAAATGCTATCCATGCAAAATAATTGCACAAAACATAGTACCAGATGATAAGTCAATTGTTACTCTCTTTGGTTGGCCTTTTTGCCTTGCCCCCAATTAACTTATCATAAGATTTACTGTAGACCTTGGTTGCTTTTTGACAAAAAATTTGTTCTGGATTCAAGATCAACACGATGCAGTTTGTGCATACATGTTGAACTCAACCTTTTCAGAATTGTCTTCTTTCAATTCTGATATTGCTGAAGAATTTGGAACATCAAAACTAAGCAACTAGAATTAAAGGAAACAATGCCAAGTTGCCAACCCTCAAAATGACCACACATATAGACTCCCACAAAGGCACTAAACAAATTTAAGTCCAAAAATAACCAAAAATGTCGAAATAGTCAACTTAATGACTTGGTCCTTTTTAAAAAGGTAGTATTGGGGGACAAAAGCTTTAAGTTTGAACTCACAATCTCCATTATCAAGATAAAAATGTAATTCCCAAAACCTAACCAGCCATGTTCCATAACATACTGGATGGGTTATATGAATCTGTTTGGCATTAGGCTACATCAATTTCATGCAGTAGCACTTATTTGCCCTCTTTTAATATTACCCAGTAGGGGGAATATCATCACTTTTCCTAACCAAAAAATGCTGGAGGGTTCACATTATTAGCATTGGTTTTTAGTGCTCGAGTTCCCGAAATGGGTAAAAAAGAGCCCAAGACACCAAACCCTCCCCAGGTGAAAACAGTAATGACATAGCACCAAAGGAAAAAGATAAGCTTGGTGATTGGTCAGTCTGTACTGACTTATTCCGCAGACCAAACTCGCAGCTCACGTTAATGAGTACAGAATATTTGTCATGAGAAAAAATAGGTTATGGGTTTTGGTGTGTTTTTCCTTTTTCAATAAAAGCGCACAATACTATTTATTATTATATGCTAACTGATAAAAGAGAGGTGCAGAAAAATGGGATACAAAAGAAGCAGTTTGAAAGTTCTCCACAGATTGTTAATCAAGGAAAACACCAAAGAGTAAGATACGGAAAAAAGCTAACCATATCCTTTCCCTAAAGTATAAACTTTTTATCATCTCTTCTTAAATAAGCACTGGGAAACGATGCACTCCCCAATTGCAGTGATTAAAACATGAGTAACATTGTACGATGAGGAAAACCAATACATAGCATCAGAATACATCATCAAATAACACGGAGTGGCAATACAAGTTGTAACTCATAAAATGATGAGAACAGCATAAAAAACTTGCCTCGTTCTTCAATTGCAGTATAGTACCGGAGCCTTTATCCCACGTTTCTTGAGGAAGGGATGATAAAACCAAATCCAAAAGAGGGTCCTTATTTGCGGCTTCAAGATAAATGTTCAAAGCATCAATTTCCTTCTTAATAGGTAGCCCTTTGGATAATGCATCTTCCAATGCAAGTGCTCCCTGCAGATCAAAATACATGCACAACGAGATCATAAATTTTAGCTTGGAAAAAGAAACAAAATGAGGGGAAAAACCTAAAATAACTGGAACAAAAAAATCTTTACAAATTTATTTAAATCTTATGTTAATATCAATCCTGGGGAAAATTCTTAGTGTGGAATACAGTAATTAACATCTGTTAAAAGTAAATACTTTCATTTTGTAGAATTTTGCTTGATTTGAAGGCAATTATGTTGGAATGAAACATTAACTTTAAAATCTGCATGGGCCACTTAATGACGATCAACAAGAACAAAGATCTTAAATCACTACAATGAATACCTCATTCAAGAACTACAGCAAACAATTAATAATAGTCTCACTTCGTTTGGGAACTTAAAGAATAGAAATCCGTAGAGTTTTGGATAATTTCATAATCGTGTGTATTTAGTAGGTAGGTAGTCCAGGGTACTGTGACTGGAAATCCATATGTGTATTGTCATAGGGCTTTGACATCATTGATTTGAAATGACTAGTGTACTACCATAACTTCAAATCGCAAACATATTAAATCACTCTGCAGATTTACTAGCATTATAATCCTCACAAGCAAGGACAAAATGCACCATGGTTTTATTACTATCAATAGAAAGAATAGCATCCCTACATGCAAGGACAATATTTCTTTCATAATCAATCAGAAACTCCCATGGCCTTCAAATGTCTAATTCAAACTCGGACTTAAAGTATATATTAAGACATAAGAAACCCCAAAAGCTTACCAAGGCGAGCTTGTGAACAGAGTGACTCTGACGAGCCTCCTCAGAGCGGGCGTAAAATGCCATACACAAAGCATTTATCTGCAAAAGAATATAAATTGCATAAACTTAGGAAGCAGATCCATACAAAAGCAATTAAGCGGTGAGGAGAAAAAGATGTCAATTATGGTTATTGGCATGTAAGAACAAATGTTAACACTTCAGATAAGAAATTTAGCGGCAAATGGAATGGAATGACGGCATGTTTTTCCAAACCTTCTTATGAGCATGACCATGTATCAATTCTTTACAGCTTAAAACTTGTTTTTGCTAAGATTACTACATAACTCTACCTACAGAGACCACCCCAGCTTTTTAAAATTCTATATGCTATCCATCAAGTCCAACAACATAACAAACTGAAGAAGACTTCTATAGAAAATTGTGGTTTCTCATATGAATTAATGATGCATATTACCAGATCTAAAAATTGGATACCTATAAAGTATCAGATGGAACCAGCCACAAGTTGCCTACGGAACACAACAAAGAAAGTGGTTTTGCAGCGAAGGAAGTTAACTCCAGTTGACTACAAATTTTATGCTACATTTTTCATTAAGTCAACCCTCAAAGTTGAAATCATTATCATGTTGCAACAGAAATTGATATTTGAGGTATACGTGTATGTCAGCAAAAGTGTATGTAGAAAGTTAATAGGACAGCATACATGTAGATCTGCTTCTGCCATCTTTTCTATGTGGGATGCCTTCTCACTGGCAATTGCGGCAGTCAATTCTGCTTTACTCAGCTCCTCTACTTTCTTCAGTTTCATTTCTGCTTCAGCTTCCTGAAATTTTGTTTACAGCTTCAGGTACAACCTCTCCAAAACAAGTTCTACACAGAAAATTTACAAGCTACCTTTTGCTCAATCTCCATCTCACGTTTCTTTTCCAGTTCTTCTCGGAGTGACTTCAGGGCAGCAGAAGCTTTGATCTTTTCCTTGTTTAGTTCCTGAAAGTAAAAGATAAAACTTGATCTTCAAAATCAAAGCTGTAAAACTCTTGGTGGAAGTATTAATAAATACAGCACTCCTCCTCGGATGAAAGTTAGATTAAGTGTACAAAAATGGAAGATGAATCCCAAATCTGAGAATATGGCCCTTTTTTCCCCTCGTGAGTATAGCTTCAAGAAGTCAATTCAAATTCAAGGCTACTTTTCTCGATGCAGGGAAAAATTGCTGCCAGATTCAATTCCATGACTCAAGCAACGGATTTTGAGTTTTCAAAACCAAGTTGTGACAAGAACATGTAGCAAAAGTAAATCACAGATCATCAAAAAGTGGGTGAGAGAGCGTGTGTGTGAGAGAGAGAGAGAGAGTCAACTTGGTAGTCGATTGAGAAAAGGGGAAAACAAAACACTTCCTTCATTATGAGAAGTGAAAACTAACAAGGTGGCATGCAACGAATAGTTTTCTAGCGTCTCATTAGAATAATCAACAAGAAAGTAAGAACTTGCTACTGAGGAACAGGGGAGTAACATGGGAAAAAAAGAAGCAAATATGTACCTTATCTAATATTGCTGCTTCTTGAACATACCGAAGCTCCCTGATCCTCGCATCCTTCAGTTCCTTATCGTACTTCTCCTAGAAAGAGATTTACACAAGGAACAACAGTTTAAAGAGAATCAAAGAACAATGATATTACAGCTAGCAATGCACTAGATGTCACAAGTAGAGTTTATACATTAATATTGACATATACTGGTCAATAAACAGGAAAATTTAAACCAGTAAGAAATATCACTGAAGTAGGATCACAGCGTAATAACAATAAAACAAGTATTAATCCCATGTCACTGACGGGGAATTTATGAGAAGAATATATTGGCATAAGTAGAAAACATCATGACCCTGAAAAGCAAAAAAGGTAATTTTACTCATTTACCACAATACGAAATTAAGGGGAGTAATAGAACAAATCACACTTTTTCCATTAAACTATACATATATACTAGCTACAATGTAAGTAAGACCATACAAAATCAAATGAATATTTTAATAATGATACACTACCAATGCCAGCCTCTCAACCCCAACCACCCACCCTTTTCAACTTCCCTTCTTATGCGTAAACCCCACAATGCCTGTCATGATGGGGAGGTGGTACCAAAGACCGTTCATTTTCGATATCTAAGATCAGTTATCCAAAGTAATAGTGGGTTAGAAAGAGATGTCAATCACAGAACCCAAGCAGGGTGGATGAAGTGGAGAAGTGCATCCGGAGTTTTATATGATTATAATTTGCCTCTAC
>MKEJ01018792.1:0-10485 GCA_001753735.1 Embelia ribes
TATTTATGACAGAGCATGATTGCTAGTTATGCAATCATTCAAGACAATGGTACTCTATTTTTTTTTTTTTCATTCAATAATCGTCCAAGACAATAGTATTAAATTCTTGTATAGATATTGATGAAGGTAGTTTAGTTGAATTTGAAACTTTTCGTGATTTTTTTATATTACATCGTTCTCTACTAGTCTCAATTCTTGTGGTTGGATATAATATGCGATATTAAATGTTTCCTCAATTTTTGCTTTGGCAATAAATATGATGATATTGGTTCATGTAAAGTTGTGCCATTTTGGTGTTCATATTAATAAAGATAAGCCTTGATGAGATTGATATTTTGTTCTGAAAACAAATAAAAATCGAAAAAATTTGGTCAATAATGATAAAACTGGTCAAAAACTACATAAATATGCCAGATTCTACAAAAACGCATGCTACAACCTTTATAAACATTAACTTTAATACAATGAACTTTGCAGTGTGTACAACCTAAGTACATTAAACTTGTATAATAGCCCAACAACTAAATTAAACTTGAAGTCGGATTTCTACATAAACTAGTTTAACAAATTTCTGATTATTAACAAAAAGCAGCTTCATGATGATTCTCCAGATAGTTTGTTTCAACTCTTCTAAAATTCTTTTCGCATCATTGGCTTCAAATTAGGCCCTTAGGATCAAATTAGATCCAATGGTCTAGGCAGCGTAATCGTTCTTTACCTTGCGAGGATCTAACTGCCCACTGTAATAACTTGAGGAAACTGTAGAGAGCTCTTGACAAGCTTTCCACTCCTCAGAGGGTTTGAGTACAATTGGAGTTTCAATAGCAGCAGAATTTATACATAGCATAGTCTTGATATCTTCATCGCCCAAATCAGAAAATGCCTTGGCTCTTTTTTCCCAAGGATTCCACACTACTGGAAACCACATCAAGCTAGATAAGCAGTAGATAGAGAGAAAATGTAAAATATAAAGATAATTTTATCACAACTTCGAATTTGTCATCCTTTCAAGCAATTGGCCATTATCAGCAGAAAATAGAGGAACAAATTGATACAATCGGAACTGGATGGACTAAAATAAAACTAGGCGTAAATTAAAAAACAAACAATAAGAAAACCAAAACCAATAATTATAACAGTTTATACAGTTCCATGTAAACAAGACATTGATCCCATGATGATTTGCACATTTTACACAAAATGTTAATATATGTACTAATATACATGACATTGCTCACAATTCTGAAAGTGGCTTTTCTAATTAAAGAACTACACTATTCATTACTCTTGCTATATAATAATAACAACTCTAATTGTCCCTCAAACTAAGAACACCCAATCTCAAGGGAACTTGATCATGAGCACCTCATTTGTTGAGGATCAACACAATGACATTTTATTTCAGATCTTCATGGTACAGGTTTATTTAATAATAATTACTATTACTAGTTATCTAACACTATTTGGTTGTTTTATTAATAGAGTTTGTTTATTTATTGTTTAATGTAGCAACACGAGAGCAATTAAGGCAAGGTTTTTCGTGCACTGTGAGCACGATATGGAGCGATACATCCCTAGTTAAGAATTTTTAGTTCTTAACCATTCCATAATATCCCAGCATATACCTTGTAATAGATCACTTCAGCGAAACATGGAAACACGAAACACCACAAACAATAGGATTTGGGACTGTTTTCACTCACGATATCCTCATTTCAACCGATTTTGATAACAAACTGGTAGGCTACTAAATAGTTTTAAGCATGCGATAAAAGCCAATTAGGCACGCATATTACTTGGGATGTCTATGTGCAACCAGAAAAATGCTTTCAAGGCGAACATGGACTCGTATTCTGCCTTTATTGTATCAATTCTCAATCCCAATTCCCTAGGAAGAGCTAAACTAATCAAGCATTTAAATAAGTTAGATAATGTGTATCAACATTACTTATATTCAAGGAAAAAAAATAAAGAAATTAGGGGCCTTTTGGTTGTTATGTCCACTAGTCTCAGACTGAAAACAACTTTCACAGACTAAGATGCATCTGACTTTTAAACCTTTCAACTTGGTGATGACTGATTTTCCATAAAGCGATCTAAGATTATTCATTTGGAAAAAATAAGCATCAGACCCATATACTACACATGTTAATGCATCACCAACATAGTTATTCATTTAGAAACTGTAGCTACAATGAAGTGGAAACAACATCAATGAATAAAGGCATCCACAAACTGAGCATCACCACTAAACTAAACTGAGCATCACCACCAATCACCAATCTTAATAGTATTAAACAATGAAATTAATAGGTATCAAAATCGGATTGACCTGTTTGAGAGAGTAGCCGGTGGTGGCAGACGATGACAGGCAAGGAGTCGCAGGTGGTAGCAGACTGATGGTGCCCGAGGTATCGGCGGTGGTGGCGGAGATGACGGGCAAAGACTCATCACGTGAGGCGTGATGCATCTCTTGTATCGCAGCGGGAGGGAGAGAGACATACAGCGAGTCAGTGAAAGAGAGAGACGCAGAGAAAGTGATAGGGAAACTCAGCGAGAGAGAATGATAGAGACGCATAGAGAGAGAAGGAGACGCAGAAAGATAGGGAGTCGGGGAGAGAGAGAAACAGAGAGGTTTTGGGATCTGTTAGGGCCGCAGGATCAAATTAGATCCAATGGTTTAAAAACATTGTAAAATTATTTGTTATATAATTTGTCCCATGAATTTAACCCATATATATATATATATATATATATACATACTAGGGCTATTTTGGTAATTACAGGTTTCGGTTCGGTTCAGTTCACACTGAACAATCATACCTCAACCCTAAACCGAACTGAAAAATCGAATAAATTGACTTTTTTTTTAATTTAAAAACCGAACCAAACCGTTTGATTTATTTTGAAATTGAACCGAATTCGGTTCAGTTCGGTGCAACGAACCATTGCCCACCCCTAGATACAATACTATTTATCAGATACCAAACTCGCATAGCAAAATTCAAATATCTAGATCCGTACCTATCAACGTTATAATTAGCCACGCTCATGATACATCAATGTAAGTTATTTTAATAAGCATTCTTTCCTTATTAATATACTCATCTACTTGTTTTAGAATTTTAGCTAATCACTGCATTAATTGCACCCCTAAGTCTACTAGTAAAGTTTACTAGTAGTAATATTACATAATTTATATATGATTTGTTCAATATGTTCTTATTTAGTATTATCAGTTCAGTGCGTATTCATAGACAGTTAGTGTTAGTGTCATATTGGGTTTAAAGCTAAAACTTAATTGGTAGGAGTAAGAATAACGTTTAGTGCTCAACATAAGCAAAATATTGTAATTTCTAAAAGTTCATAACTAATATAACACAATATTGTAATCGCTAAAATTTAATTTAGCTAGAAGTAAAAAAAATATTCCGTTCTCTGTATAATCACAATAATCTAATAATTTAAAGTTAATTAATCAATATAAACAGCTTCTTTCTGTACGTTATCAGATAACTTACATAAATTGCATAACAAAATTCTAAGGTTTATGTCCGTAGTAATCGAAGTTATAGTTTAACAAAATTCCAATTTTTTAGACAAAAATACCCTTAAGCTTTTTTAGTCATGTCCCCCCTCCTCTGGGACAAAAATACCCTTAAACCAAACCAAACCAAACCAAAAGTTCTCTCTTAATTAAATTAACTTACTCTAATCATTCACCTCCATTTCCATACCATCTCCAACTCCACTACCACCTTCAACTCCATGCTTCACAGCTACCCCTTTCTCTAGCTCCTTCTCAACTGTCACCTCCATCTCCATCTCCAACTATCAACGAAATACAACGGGTAAGTGCATTAATAATTTTAAATGATAATTTTTATGAATTGTATTGTTCATATTATCATTTAGAGACTTTATAATAATAATAAGACAGTTCTTGATTAATATTCGTGATTTAACTCGTTATCAGTAATTCATCACAATTCGTGACAGTTCGTAATAGTCCATCATAGTTCATAACAAAAGCTAATTTTTTTCTTCCCCTTATTGTTTCAGACATCCATCAAGTTCTTATTTACTATGATGGAGAATAGTGTAAAAATCCCAATGATTCTAGAATTTCATCGTAAATTCAAGGCATCTCTATACATGGAAATATCACTTACTCCGAATTAGTTAATATGTTGTATGGGGTTGTTGAGCTTGACAGAAGTAGGTCTAATTTATTGGTTAAAGTGAACTATAGGTTGCTAGGTATGGAAATACCGCCTACTGTGATCAAGTGCGATAAGGATCTTCATTCTCCGTGAAATTTCCACTTTGTTTTAGCATTGCACTCATTTGTGCATCGCTTTAGTGGAGAAGCTCATTCCAGTTTTTACAAATCTCACTCAAAAAAGTAATATCCCCTCAATTGTGCTATACACTGAAGAACTTGAGTTTTTCCAAAGTCAAGAGCCTCATCTTTTCAAAAAACATGAGCTTGAAAGTCCCTGTATGGACTAGGGATATGACATGTGTTGATATGAGGATGAATCATAAAGACCAATACGAGAATGGGAAGAACGACCCATATATATGGAGGAGGGAAGTAGTTCAGTAGTAAGTATGAAAACAAGAAGTTGTGAGACTGCCCATGAGGAACCAAGTAATGGAGGCAGTACTGAAAGTAGGAAAACAATATCTCCACCTGGAATTACGAGATGTTTCGTGCATACGAGAAATTACCAGTAGAAAACCCGAACCTAGCTATAGTCGCTTATAAAAGTGAAATAAAAGTAGGTGTGTTATTTGAGAATAAGAAAGCAATACTGTTGAAGTTGTATAGGTATGCGATGACTACGAACTTTGAATTCAAAGCAAAAAGTTAACAAAAGATATATGGTATGTGAAGTTGATGACAAGTGCAAATAGAGATTGCAAGCTAACAGAGGAACATTGTCCTAGATGTTTGAAGTGTGAAAATTTGTGCATGAGCACACATGTTCATCAGTACTGAGACAGAATGACAATTGACAAACCAGGATCATCGACATGATAACTTGCCTGAAAATATAATTAAAAACATTCAGATAGGTTATGGAATCAATATGAAGTATAATAAGGCTTCGAGATATAGGGGAAAACCCTTAATATCTTTAAGAGGATTCGTAAAGGAGTCATATCAGAAACTATCATCGTACTTATATATGTTGGAGATGAAAATACTGGCATAGTTATAGACATACAAACTGATGAGCTCGACCGATTTATCTATTTGCCTCAATTAATCATTGTTCATCGTAATTTCTTTACTATGGTGTGTCAATCCAAGGGTTCTGATTCCTCGTTCTTCCAGTATTATATGTTGATTCTAGTTTTTTAAAGTATAAAATAAGAGGGCAGCTTTTAGTTATGATAGTATTGGATACTAATGAGCATCTATATCCTGTGGCATTTGGTGTTGTTAATTCTAAAAATAACAACTTTTGGACTTATATTTAATACTAAAACTAAGATAAGCAATTAGATTGATTGAGAATCTTATGCTTGTATCAAATCATCACCCAAGTATTGCAAATTTATTATCTACTATTTTCCTTGAAACATATCATGGAGCATGCACATACCACATCAAAATGAACATTATGACAATGTTCAAAACTGATAAATGTTATGCTGAGTTCGACTTGACATCAATGGTAGAGTTTCATCATTATTTTGAAAAGGTCAAGGTAAAGGACATTGTATCGCTACTTATTTGGAAGAAATTGGCGTGAAGAGATGGAGTCGGGCTTTTTTTTCAAGTATAAGATACAATCAAATGACTAGCAATTATGCTGAGAGTGTCAATAGTCAGAACAAAAAACCTAGAAAGTACCATATCGCAATCTTGGCTGGCTATTTATGGTATACACTACATGATTGGTTTCAAGAAAAAAGAAAAAAAGTGGCCAAGAACTTGGAAATATTATCTATATGTTATGAAAAGGTGATTCGTGCTGATTTTGAGAAAGGTATGTACTATAATATTCAATTAGTTAATTCATTTGAGTTTTTAGTGCAAGATGGTAGAAAGAATGGTGAAGTTAACTTAATTGGCAAAAACTATAGTTGTAAGGTGTTTGACCTCTTCAGGATTCCATGCTCACATGCATTGGTTGCTTGTCGAAGCCAGCATGTGGACCCATATAACTTATGCTTAAGGTTAGAACTTTATACATTTAATCTAGGAATATTTGTAGATATTAATAACCATGGAACTTTTTTTTATCTTCAAGTTTTATACAAGTAAAACGTGGGTGAACTCATACGCAGAGACAATATATCCAATTGGTAACGAAGGGCATCCTAAGATGAGACAATATATTCAGATGACATCAAACTATAAAAGTGCATAAAACCACTTGTGAAGGTGAAAAAAAAAGGATGCACTACGAGAAAATGGAGGGCATTCCAAAGTGAGATTAAAAATATACCAAAATGTTGCAGTTCATATGGCAGATATGTGGATAATAGGTTAACGTACTAAACCGTGATGCCTGCACCATCAACTATAAGAGCATTACTGGCATCATCTTTTGATAATCTCAATCTTCTATCGATTTTGGCTCAAACTTGTCATTTGTTTCATATATTTGGACTTTATCTCATTAATGTATTTGGATTTTGTTTCATCATTATTCATCAACATATGCTTTGGTTCCTTTGGTTCATCACAATTTATCACAGTGGTTCATTACAATTCGTCAGAATTCTTCATAATTCTTACAATTCATCACAATTCGTTAACTAGTAACTAATTCAAAAAAATATTAAAAAATGTTTTGACATTCAAAATAATAAAAGTGCATGTTTACAGAATATATTACACGACATATTTACATAAAAAAAAGGAAGAAGAAAAAGTCTATGGTTCTATAAGATGATGGAAGAAGCAAGCCCATCACGTTCTCCTTCAAAAGTCCCATGTTTCCGTGACTCAGTTCCTTGAGGTCCAACTTGGCTATCAGGTACTATAAATATATTATCACATACATGTCACAGTCGCCCGATCTCTGTGTTTTGGGAATTATGCTGTGTGGGACTCTGTTGAACTTAAAAGGCTTGACTTCCAACAATTGTGTATATCTCACCTTATCTTCGTCCACTATTGTTTTATTGAGCATACATGGAACAATTTCACAAACTAGTTTCATCCACTTAACCAACCTACTAAGATGAACAAATTATTGATCACGGTCATAGACATCAATTGTCCATGTATTTAAGTGGATGATATACAAGTTCCAATGGAAATTCACAAGGTTTATAGCGTAGTAGATGTCATCATCTTTATCCCACTCACTCATATACCTTTCCTCAAACTCCCAGTAGTAGCCAAGAAATCTCTCATCAAATATAAAGGCAAACTCATCTTCTTTAAATTCTCTATACTGAAGTTCAAATATCGCAATCATTTAATAATCAGCTGCTGTGAATCTTGACCCATATATATTTGGGTATTTTGCAACTTTCTCTCGATATGGAAGGTCACATCTATATGCTACACAATAAAAAAAACTCCAGTAAAAAAAGAACTGTGACGAATTGTGTTGAACTATGAAGAACTATGATGATTTGTTATGAATTATGACAAACAATTATGAACTATAATGAATTATGACGAACTATGACAAATAATGATGAACGGATATGAACTATGATGAACTATGACAACCAGTGATGAATTATGCCAAACTATAACGAACAAGTGGAAATCGAATAATGACAAAATGTGAGGAATGTTGATATAAGAGGAAAATTTAAGTTATACAAATAAAAGGAGACTTATCTTATCTCTGAGCCACACTTTCTTGGTAATCAGACGTTTAAAAAATTTAATTGTACCATAACTAATTGTAACATTTATTTTCCTTGGATTATCTTGGCCATTTTTTGGCAATTTCATATATGCAAACATTTTTTTAAACAAATCAATGTGATACTTCTCACGGGGATTGACCATTATTGGATCAACCACTTTGAAAGTCTTGGCTGAAGGGTTTGTATACTTCTCATTCGTTTTAGGCTTCCTCGTCATCTTTGCTTTTTTGAACTTCACTATCTCCACGTTACTAGGAGAAAGATCTATAAAGAAGTCACAACTCTTTTTTGGTGTATATAGAACCAAAGGAATGGGAGATGGCCAAAAAACATATTCTTCATCATCCTACAATTTCAACAATTGTCTTTTTCTCTTGTAGGTTTTGTTTTTAGAGATTGATTTCCCCCCTTTTCTCCCCATTTCTTTGTTTCTTTCTCATTAATCTCAGCATTCTTCTTCTCCTCTTTGTCAATTTCATCATTTTTCTTCTCCTTTTCCTCTACAACCTTCTACAATTCTTATATTTCTTTTGCTATCTCTCTCTCTCTCTCTCTCTCTCTCTGTCTTTTGAGGATTGAGCATCCATCCTACCCTTTGTCCAATCACTATCATCACTACCATTCCTCTCATTATTCTTGGATAACTTATTCAATTTTTTAATACTGCAGACTGAAAATCAGGCATCCTTGTCATCATTTCCCTTTGGTTATCACCAATCGTTTTTATTACTTGTTGATGGTTTGCCTTTATTTGTACTTTCATTATTTGTATACCAGCTTTCATTTAAAAAATATCCTTCTATACTCGAGCTAGTTGACTACCAAAGGCAAGGGCAGAGGTATGGGTAGGGCCAACGGTAGGGGTAGGAGTAGGGTCAATGGTAGGGGTTGGCTTGGAAGAAGGCATAAGGGTTGCATTGGATTTTTCCTCCTCATCATCTTCTTCGTTAATAATCCCCTTCTCATCTAGAACATTCCTTACTACATCATCCAAATTGATAGAATCACGGAGTTTTTTCTCCCTTTCAATTGCCTTCATTTCAGGAAATACACGGATTTATAAAAAATTTAAGGAAAAAAATAAAAGGGCTTAAATAACAATATATTGTTAAACTGTGATGAACTGTGAAAAATTGCGATGAACAGTAGAGAACTAAGAGAAATTGTGACGAACTAAAGAAACCAATATAGTATATGTTATTCCTAGATAATCAAAGTAAATTAAATTTGCTGTAAAGTTCCGTGGAATGTGTAGTATGGTAAGTATGTAGTATATGTTATAGTTTGACTATTTGGCAGTGTAGTAAATTGCATGCTACTTACTTACTTGAGTGGACAAATGAGACGTATGAATTCTTGTTTGGCGTGTGTGGATTCAAGACGCATGTAGTTGTGTCTTGTGTGTGTTACACGGTGAGGAAGTATAGGTGCATACTAAAGTAGTATATGTTGCTTGGAGAGCCATGATGTTTGTAGGATTTATTGGCGATGCATTCTAGAGAGGATTTAAAGATAGGCTGAGGTGGCATTTTCTCTTCTGTGATGTATTTCTTCGTGTGGAGTTGGTTGTAGTTATATGTATATTTGCGGTGTTTACCGATCTATTTCTTGTTGGAAAGAAATAGATATAATAGTAACATATTAGCTATTATTTATAATACAATGGTAGCTGCATTGAAAGATGTGATGGTAGATGTGGAGGTAGATGCGGGGGTATATACGGTGGCCGAGGTAGTTGTCATTGATATTGTCCTTGTTGATACATTTGAAGATTTATTCTCGTTTGATTTTGTTGACCCTATTTTTATTACAATATCTTTTGATAACAACTAAATTAGATAATTCATTTATTAATAATTGATTATCTTACTAATGTTTATTAAGTGTTTAAGGAATGAAATCAAGCTAGAAAACGATATAACAACTAAACAGATTTCAACCATACTCGGACACGTGACCGCATACGGACATAAGGCCGATCGCATACTGACGAAGGGTCGACCGCATGCAGACAATATGCCGACAGCATATGGACATATGACCACACACAGATAGCAAATTGAAAGCATACAGACAAGTGTTCGTATACGGACAGAAGGGTGACAACATGCAGACAGAAACTTGGTCATAAAAATAGTTGATACGCTACCATGTTTCAAGAATTTTTGCTATATCTCGACCCAAGCTCAAACACTATAAATAGAGTACTTCATCAACACTTCAAACCATCCTTTCAAGTACTCTCATCTCTTTAAGTAACAAGCAACAGTTCAATAATTTAAATTTCATTATTTCTCATATTCGCTTGTAAAACCTTATACTCAAGAGTTTCAATTTTCATTTTTTTTATGAGTATAAGGATTTAGTTTTAAATCTTTTCCTATACTACTAAGTTGTAAGGGTATTGTCGCGCCCCCAAATCCCAAGCACCCGGAATCCAGGGTTGCGATGTGAAATACAACACCCAACCATAACCACAATCACAATATAATCAAATCATCCAGAATAAATCCAAAACCACCATAATATTTTACAAAAATTCGACGGCATAACTGCAGGGATACATAAAACCATCCAATTTAGCCCCTGCCAAAAACATAACCAGCTATGCCAGAATATATACAGAGCACCAAA
>MKEJ01018798.1:0-14425 GCA_001753735.1 Embelia ribes
AAAACTGATTCCCCACCACTCTGAGTCGACTAAGGGGTCGTCGGATAAAGTGAAAATTTTGTGAATTAGGCTAAAATGGGGCTAAAACATATACCAAGACATAATAAAGTCAATTTATGATATGTTAACATACATGCATGCCCAATTCTCATTGAATGGATATAAATTGCTCCCCATTCAATGGTTTTGTGAAAATATCTACTAATTATTTTTCCGTACTAACATAGTCTAAAACAATGTTGTCTTTTTGTACATGTTCTTGCTAAAAATGATATCTAATTTCAATATGTTTTGAGCAAGAATGTTGAATGGGATTTTTCGAAAGTTTATTGCACTTGTGTTATCACACATAATAGGAACATGATCATACGTACAACTAAAGTCACGCAATTGATATTTCATCCAAAGAATTTGCGTACAACAACTATCCGCGGTGACATATTCCGCCTCCGCCTTTGAAAGTGCGATCGAATTTTGCTTCTTACTAAACAATGAAATAAGTACATAACCTAGAAAGTTGCAAGTGGCACTAGACTTTTTAGGTCTACACAACTACCGGCGTAGTCGGCATCGGAATAGCCTACAAGTTCAAAATTAGTGCTTCTAGGGTAATATAAGCCTAAATCATATATGCCTACAAGATATCAAAATATATGTTTAACGGCTATAACATGCAATTATTTAGGACAAGATTGAAATCTAGCACATAAACATATGTTAAACATAATATTGGGTCTTCTTGAGGTTAATTAAAGTAATGAGCCGATCATATCTCGGTAGAGTTTTTCATCTACCTATTTGCCCGATTTATCCTTGTCAAGTTGTGTCATTGGACTCATTGGAGTCCGCATTAGTTTGGCGTCATCCATCTTGAATCTTTTGAGCAAGTCCTTTATATATTTCGCTTAGTTGATGTAAATGTCTTCCAGTGTTTGCTTGATTTGCAATCCGAGAAAGAAGTTGAGTTCCCCCATCATGCTCAACTCGAATTCACCTTGAATATACTTGGAAAATTCCTTGCACATAGATTTGTTAGTAACACCGAAAATAATATTATCAATGTAAATTTGAACTAAAAGCATGTCATGTTCATGATTTTTTGATAAAAAAAGGGTGGTTTTGAGTGTACCTCTAGTAAAACCTTTTTCAAGAAGAAATTTACTCAGATGATCAAACCAAGCCCTTGGTGCTTGTTTTAAATCATATAATACTTTATGCAATCGATAGACATAATCTGGATGTTTATGGCTTTCAAAACCGAGAGGTTATTTAACATAAACTTCCTCCGTTATAAAAATGTTTAGAAAAACACTTTTCACATCCATTTGATAAAGTTTAAAATCTTTAAACGATGCAAATGTAAGTAACATGAGAATAGCTTCTAATCTAGTTACAAGTGCAAATCATCAAAATCAATGCCCTCTTCTTGATTGTAACCTTAGACAACAAGATGTACATTATTTCTAATAACGACACTGGATTCATCCATCTTATTTCTAAAATTCTTTTTTGTGCCTATAATCGAATGTTCTATAAGCCTAAGGACTAAAGTCCAAACGTTACTATGCTCGAATTGATATAACTCTTCTTGCATAGCAAACATCCAACTTTCATCTAACTCGACCTCACTAATGTTCTTAGGCTCTAATTGTGATAAAAATGCAGTATGATTTACAATATTATACAATGAAGAATGAATCTTTACACTATCATCGGGATTACCAATGATTTGATTAGGAGGATAATAAGTTGTGAATCTCCATTCCTTTGGCAAGTCGGAGTGTTCTATAATTGGATTTTGCAAGTCTTGTTGAAGTTGAGCATCCGTTGGTGCATCTTGGCTAGCTGCTTGGTTAGAATCATCAGATATTGTTGGGCTAGTTTCATCAATATCATCAACGTTAATAGCACTTTTAATACTAAATAATGATTGATCAAAATCGATATGTATACACCTAGAGTGGGTTTGTTAAAAACACCATAGACCCTACTATGCATGGAATATCCTACTATGTATGATAGCCTCGTCGGACTTGGCATCGAATTTGCCTAAGTTGTTTTTGCCATTGTTTAGGACATAACACTTACAACCGAATGCTCTTAAATGATTAATATTAGGTTTCCTATCATTCCAAAGTTCGTAAGGAGTTTTCTTTAGAATGAGTCGGATCATTGCCCTATTCATTACGTAACATGCAATATTTATGGCTTCGGCCCAAAAATACTTTGGCAAATTATTTTCGCAAAGAATGATTTGTGCCATTTCTTCTAGGGTTCTATTCTTTCTTTCCACAACACCATTTTGTTGTGGTGTCCTAGGTGCAGAAAATTATGTTGGATACCATTTTCATCGCAATAAGTTTAAAATAGTTTGTTCTCAAACTCTTTGTCATAATCAGTCTTTATGCTAGTGATCATAAAATCATTATAGTTTTAGACCCTCTTACACAAAGAAGAGAACTCGTGAAATGCATGATCTTTATGTGATAAAATTGCAACTCAAGTGAACCTACTAAAAACGTCAACTATGACTAATGCATATGCTTTGCCACCAAGCAATATAGTACGAGATGGTCCGAATAAATCCATGTGTATTAATTCGAGATACCTTGTAGTGGAATGATGTTTTTAGCATGAAAAAAGGCTCTAGTTTGTTTTCCTAATTGGTATGCATGATAAAGTTTATCTTTTGAAAAAACAATTTTCAGTAAGCCAATGACAAACTCTTTTCGTGAAAGTTTAGAAATCAAATCCATGTTTACATGTACTAATCTTCTATGCTACAACTAACTACTATCGCTAATTACAGCCAAATATTTAACATTGTTATTGGATGCACTTTTAATATCAAATGTGTAAACATTTTCATGTTGATGACCTACGAGCAATATACTTGATTGGGGTTTAAAAGCTACATAATTAAAATGATAATATAGTGCATTTGGGGAGCTTAAAGTATTATAGATGCATAATATGTGAAGAATTGTGATATTACGAGAATTATTGTGCGTTTCAGATAAAAGTGAAGAAAATGCATGGTTTTAGGCCGGATTTGAGTAACAATAGACAAAATGAATTTTTCGTATACCGTTGGCGAGTATTTGAAGAATTTTTTGTATTAATTGAATATATCTTCCTATCAATCTTGGTACCAATGCGTAAATCTTTGAAATATGGTTCTAACGGTTCAGACAAGGATCAATTTGGATGTTTCTAGCTCAAGTTATGAATTTTCTCATGAAAATGTGCAAATCTGTTAAAGTAGCACGTGAATTGGTGAATTTCCAAATCAATGGACCATCTCGTGAAGGGAAATAAAAAGGACTGCGGGTGTAATTTTTTATTGATTGGTTTCATAAAAATAAGATAACCAATACAAAATTGCCACATCAACAATGAGTCCAGCCCTTTGAAAACTTAGGTTATATTATTAATACATGTATACATGGGCAACAATAGACAAATAGGAGAGGACTATACTAAAAAAAAGGGGTTGGGGGGAGGAAGTCGCACGTTTCTGACAATTTGAGAGCATTAGCAGCAGTGCCGGTTTGAGGATCAAAATAGTTCCGATTTTCTCCTTTTTTTTGTACAATTATATTTTTCTTTTAACTTTGTGAATCATAATAATTTTGTGGTAACTTATAATTTTTCTATTCTCTTTTTATTTATAGTTTCAATACTTTTGATAGTCATATAAATTATTTGTTCTTTACTTATAGTTTTCTTTTTAGTTATTGTTTTATATATTACTTATTCTTTAATCTTATGCAATTTTTATTCATATTTCATTTGTGTATTATTGTTATGTTTTATTTTAACATATTAGGCTAAGTTTATTTTCTTGCCTATGGGATAAAGATAATTTAACAGATTCGAACTAACCCTCATTAATGAGTAAGTTTTTAATAAACTTAATCTAAAAATTGAATAAGTCTAAAATCTAGAATTTTTAGCATGTCTCAGTACCTTAGAAATCATCTAGTTGTAGTTATAGTATTTGACAATCACCTGATGACACACTAGGTTGAAGTAAACTAGATCGATACACATCAGTGATTTTACAGATTAACAATCTTTTGGAGCTCATTAATTAGGTCAGCTAGGGAGAATAAGTTAAATCATTGGATTCCCTGTACATGTAAGATCTTAATCATTATTGTTAATTCGTACTTTTTTTGTGCTCTCAGTTATTTTTAAATTGCCATCAGTTTAGTTTAGTTTATTCAAAACCAAATCAAACAATCCAAGAAGTTTAAGAGTAGTTTAATTTAATAAACTCGTAGACTGGATTAAATTCGTAAAAATTGAATTGCATATTAGACCGATTTTAGGTAATTCCAGGATTAGTAAGAGTCCTTGAGTTCGATACTTGATACATACTGAGATAAAACTATACAGTTCCCTAGTACACTTGTTAGATTATAAATCTGCACGTTTAATGAGCAATCAATAATATCATCATGTATGCTATGAATTTTGCAATGCATTTTATCAACACATGTCCTTAAAGCCTTTATCACAAAGTTGACTAATGCTAAATAAATTATGCTTAAGACCACTAACAAGCAATATAGTTTCTATTATAGGATTAGAAGCAATACCGACACTTCCGATACCGATGAACTTTCCTTTGCTATTATCACTGAAAGTGACAAATCAGTCATTCTTTAACTTGAGGATTGTAAATTTGCTTTCGTCACCCGTCATATGCCTAGAATATCCGTTGTCCAAAAACCATTTGTCCTCTTTTATCTTCGACTTTAAGAAAACCTACAATAGAAAATAATCACTTTGGTACCCTAAGTGTTTTGGGGTTCGAGAATATTAGTAATTGGGGTCTTAGGAACCCATTACAAATTTTTTGAAATGGTAAAGCAGAAAGGACATTTGTATGACAAGTATTCATGCCTATTACAATGAACACATTTGTTTTTGAAATGTTTATAAGTCACTTTTGTAAAATAGTTTTGATAAAACTTCCCTTGAAATGATTTGTATCCTATTCCTACTTTATTGTACACATTTTGATAAGAAGTAAGGATTTGGTCAACATTTCTCGACCTTTTGTGAATTTAAATAAAGTAAATTATAGCTTATCAACCTTCTTTTCTAAATCCATTTTCTCATCATTAAGTACAGAAAATTTTAGAGTTAACTTCCCATTCTTCTTTTGTAAATAATCGTTTTCAAAATTCACAAAATCAAGATCTTTGTGTAAGGAAGTAACTAGCTTCTTGAATGCCTTATTTTTACAACAAACTTTCTCAAATTCATTCATGGGTTCATCAAAGGCATGTTGCAACTTATCATGAGAAAATAATTCTTGAAAGGAAGTGTATACCACTTCGGGTTCATGGTCGATGGTCATGAGACACAAGTTTACGATCTCGTCTTCTTCGTCGGAAGATGAACTATCCGAATCGCTCCCCCATGCTGCTACATTACCTTTTTCTTTTCCTTTTTATGGTTTCATTCCTTCTTGAATGGAGGACATTCCGCCTTTGTATGCCCTGGTTTGTGATATTTGAAACATGTTAGTTCATTCGACTTAGAAGACTCACCTTTGGAAGAATCTTTTGGCTTGAAAGGTTCTCCTTTGGAGTAGTCTTTTTACTGGAATTTTCTTCTGCCTTTCTTCTTCTATTTGACGAACTTGTTGAATCTACTAGCGAAGAGCACCATGTCTTCAACATCACTTGATTCCTTATCTGAGACTTCTGGGATAGTACTTTTGAGAGTAATCATTTTGTTTTTCTTGTCCTTCTTGTCTTACTCGTCATCATTGGCTATCGTTATCTCGTGAGTGATTAGAGAGCCAACCAACTCATTGATACTAAATGTATCAGGGTTGTGTGCTTCGAGTATTGCCATGAACTTCTCGCGCCAAGCTCGAGGTAGACACCTAAGAATCTTCATGATTTTTTCCGTCATATAATAAACTTTACCAAGAGCAGTTAAACCATTAATTAAAGTGATAAAGCGTGAGTCCATTTTAGAAACGAACTCATTTTCTTTCATGCAAAAAAGTTTGTAGTCATGAGCAAGCATGTTGATGTATGTTTCCCTAACTTATTTTGTGCTTTCGTGAATGACTTCTAACTTATTCCAAATTTATTTAGCACTAGGGCATGATGAGATTTTATTATACTCGGTAGTATCATAGCGCAAATCAATGCATTTATGGCTTTAGAATTTGTTTGAGAAGATTTGGCTACATCCGGAATAAAATCTTTTAACTCTTTTAAAACTATTTCTTTAGACTCTGTGTCTTCTTTCGTAGGATGAGTATAGCCATATGTAATTCTTTTCAACATATTTATATCATATGCGGTGAGAAAAATTTTCATGCATGGTTTCCAATACGTGTAGTTTAAGCCATTGAAAAAAGAAGGTTTTGTGGTAGAATGACCTTCAACTACATTATTGCTCATGAAGTTTGCCATAGATCAAAACTCAACGGTTTGTTAAAATCAAAAATGATTTTGTTGAGTCCTACTCTAATATCTATTGTTAAATCGAAAGGCAAACCAAGAGGGGTGAATTGGTTTTCTATAAAAATTACAAAGTTAAAAAGTTTTTTTCCTTTTTTGAAAATGTGTTGTGAGATAGATGATGAATGAGCAAGTGATGATAGTAATGAAAAGACTAAAAATAAAGTGCGAGAAAGGAGATATAACATTGTGATATATAGTGATCCGGCAATAGTCTTTCCCAACAATGAATCGGTAGGAACCCTATGTCCACTTTTTAAGGTTGTATGCCTTAAGTTACCTTTAGAATGAAATATAACATTTTATACCCTAAAGAACTTGTTAGTATTTCAGGTTCTAACCGTGACCGAAACCAAGTAGTTTGACGGGTATTACTTACTACCTAAACCTTTGGGCTATCCGAGTTTGTAGTTCGAGCTTATACTCACAACCAGAGCATAATACCTCTCAAACTACCCCAAAACTCATTCAAGAACAAAACTTGAAAGTTTATAACTTACTTCTAAAGATTACAACAAAGTTTTATAGTAAGTTTTCACTCAAAATGAACCCTTATAAACTGATTACAAAGATGAGTAAGTATAGAAAGGGAAATTGAGCTTTTCGCTTTTACTTTTGGCTTTTTAAACTTCTCTCACTTGAATGAGTCTTGCTTATTTTTGTCAAGTGAGAGCTATGAGAGTATATCATTAGATTCGAGGAGACATGCACGTTAAGGAGGCTGCTTGTTGTCTCTTGGAAAATCTGACACAAAGCCATCAAAGTGGAAAGCTAGAAATTGCATTGTCTGGAGCTGTCCAACTATCCTGAGTAGGGTGTCCCATCCTTATCCATCGGCGGGCCACCTGTCGGACATAGTGAAAAATTTCAAGTTTTTGGCTCAAGTGCCAACCCTAAACATGTTTGTCAGGCGGGTTATCCGCCAGCTCAAGCCGTCAGACAAACAAAAACTTTGTCCATGAAATTGCCTCGAGTCATAACATTTTAATCCCTTTCACACTTGATATTAAATCAATTTGAAATCGTAAAACCTGGCATACACTCAATATAATATTAGTACAACAATAATACAAGCATTGTATAATTTTCACACTTTTGTAATTATCAAAAAATATTTTAATTTAATTTTAAAATCTTTGGGCAACAAAGTAATGTAGGATAACTTTTAATTTTTAATGTAGTGTAGTAGAGTTATTTCTTTTAGTCCTTTTTTTTTTTAGGGTCCCACATCTAGTAATAAAGTAGAGGTAGGAGATATTCACTAGTATAAATATCTTAGAAAATATCCTTATAAGATTTATCCCTTGGATATTTTTAGTTAGAGATAAATCTCATCTCTTATAAAAGAGATCTCTTATACTCATTATTATTCATCCCTTACTCAATATAAATTTTCTCTTTAGAGTTTTTACTCTTGTTTTCTTGTGGATTCAAGAAGTCTATCTTGCCTTTAATTCGATAATTAGCCCAACGTCCGTAGCATAATAGCTACCCCATTTCAACAACAGCCTAGCCTGCATCCAAAAATAATTTGAAATATTTTTAAAATATTTTGAAATGGATTTTATAATGGATCTGTTTGAAAATCCCTTAATTTAAAAGGATGTTAATGCAAATCCATTCCAAAATCCATTTCCCTTTGAAAGAGTTTTTAAAACGAATTCATTCCAAAACTCCTACATAACATGTGTATAACTTTATTCATCTACATATCTTTTCTTTCTCTCTAATATGCCTATATCATCTTTTTTCTCTATGTTTGATATCTCTTTCTGTGTCTGATGGTTGCTGCGAGGTAGTTGTAATGTACGGTGGTCTTATCAGTACTCTCTCTTTCTCTCTGTCGTCCAGTCTACTTAACATCTACCTTTTGTTCTGCACGGATCCATACTTTAGACACCATTTTAGCGAGAAATTTACTATAATAATATATTCTAAATATAATTTTTTTTATAGACTTAAATTTGGCTTGCTCCCCCATCGTTGTCGCCTAGCTATGTCAACATCGATCTCCTTTTTTTCCCAGTTCAGATCCTTACATCTAGCTAGCTAAACCCCCACCAGACCTTTATTAGACTTTTCTATTTGTATTTTTGTAAATATAATAATAAAACATTTAAAAATATTTGCGAATTTCATTTGCAGATTTTTTTAAACTGGTTATTTGAAATGGATATTGAAACATGTATCTTTCTTTGTTAATATTTATATCAGTTTGAAATGAGTATTAAAATAGAAAATATTTAAAAATAAACAAAAATTGAAAGAAAATATTTTAAAACGGATCTGACATCAATTTCAAATTTGAAACGGATCTGACATCCATTTCAAATTTTGAAACGAATATTGTTCTGTTTCAATTAATTGGATACGGATAATATTCGTTTCAGATTTTGAGACAGATCAACTTTATCCATGTCAAATAATTTGTTACGACCCAAATAACAACGTCAAATCCATTTCAAATTATGTTTCAAAATCCTTGTGACACGGATTTTGGAATGAATTTGGCCGTTTCTGTCATGCCCCTGAGACCCAATGGCTCTGGGCATGTGATACTTTAAATAAAATATCTTATAATTCTAACACGAGACCATAGCCAAAACTCCCGTATATGCTGACCACATGGTATGCATAAAAACATATGTTTAATATAGAGTACTTATTTATTACAAACATAAAGTTATTTTCAAAATACAGGACCTTGTCATACCAAAAATATTCAAGAAGTTGGCTCAGTTAATTACAAAACATATAGTTTCATACCATATTTACATTATTACCAAAATTAAACAAATATTTTAGGCCCTAAGAAGGAGCTGCCATCCCTAACTTCCGAATCCGTACTCCTATATGTCTGCTTCCACTTGCTATTTATTTGTCAGTTGATAAATAAAAGGCAGATGAGATTAGTTTTACGAGCAATATTCAAAAAGATAACTAATGCATGAAAACATTTAAATAACTAAATAGTCATTACAACACTGAAATCCTCAAAAGGCATATTCTCAAAGTCTCTGCAAACAAACATAAACACACTCAGTAATCTCCGGAGTAATATTATATTAGAAAACATATAAAACTCGAGAACATGTATTCTGAGACTTTATGCATAAAGATTTAGGCGGGTGCCCCTCTACACCCAGAACCATACATGTGACTCAATCAAAATCTCAAATACGCAAGAAGATCTGTCCTGGATCCCCCCCTGAAAAAGCACTATAATCTATAGTTTTCATCCTTATGTTTCTTAGAAGCTTTCAAAGTCTTAAAATCTCTAGAAGCCTCTCAAGGCCTAAACTTCAAATTTTATGTATTATAATCGCATTATGTTTCCCAAAAAATATTATGATTTCATACAAATACATCACGTATTTTCCTCAATCATAACTTTCATATATGCTTCTCAATCATATCTTCTCAGATTGCATATAGGGCATAGATTTCCTTCTCAATATATTTCTCCAAACTAGGGAAAATATGTAACACATAATTAGCAAATAAGGGCACACAACTGCATGCAATACTTATTGTAGGGTCTACTACCCGTAACTAATCCGTACCTGGTCACCTTATTACAGTTTTCTAAAACTTTAGCCTTAATTTCCTTCACAAGTTATGTTGAGTCGGAAAGGCATCGTCCAGTTCCTTATTCACGTGGGTTTGAGGTTGGCTTCTCACTTAAATAGTACGTATATAACCTAATTTATTTGTTGTTTGCCTGTATTAGTCGACTGATTTCCCATATCAATTGACTAATTACTCAAATAAGTCATTCAACACTTATTGATCATATCAGTCGATTGATTACTCAAATGAGTCGACTGATCTATTTTGTTTCAACAACACTCGGTTATTTTGCTTCTAAAACCGATTCCAAACCGTTTATATCTTGAGTTTAAAGGTTTTCAAGGATTCTCGACTTGGTTCACATGATTATAGTGCTTGAAACAAAGACCGGGATCCAATTAAATCCGTTTTCCTTTTAGGAAAAGTCAAGAACATAATGATTGTAAACTTAGTCTCAATCTAAAAACGCAATAAAATTGGAGTTTTTAAACAAGATTGAGATCCTCACGAAGATACCTATGTCACATGATGCATTAATCATGGTAACACGAGCCTATCTTGTTCTTCTTGTTCTCTTCTTCTTCTTCTTCTTCTTCTTCTTCTTCTATGTGTGTGTGTGCGTGTGTATTTCCGGATGGTTATGAGTGTTACACACCAGTTATGGCGTGTATGTATATGTGTGTATATGTAAATAAACACGTGTAGCTTTTTCAAGAAGTTTTAGCACTGATCTTAATCAGTCGACTATTTCTGTAAATCAGTTGACTGATGCTATATGTCAATTGTTTGATCACACTTACAAATTTTGAGGTGTTACAATTTCTATTCAAATATTTTCTGGATGTGAAAAGCCAGCCCCAAAAGTAGCAACTAGTACCAAAAGCCACTAGCCAGCTTCAGCTTTTGCCAAACCCTACATTTTTCTGACTTGGGAACCCATGCATTTATTTGTGTATACATATCCACTTAGTATCAACTATCCATCTGTTATTTAAGAGAATTGGAGGAGATTCTTGTCCGATAAAGGTAGCCATGTTCAAAGTGAGCCTGCATCTCTAACGCACTATACCATTGACTATTGCTTTCTCTAACACACTATACCATTAACTATCACGGTTTCGATTCTCGAGAAAAAAATACGTCTAGCCATTTCATAGTTGCTCGTTGTGGTAATTATGTTATGACTGTATTATTACGAGAAGCTACAAGGCAAGAGATATGAATCTTATACATATAAGCATGCAGGAAAATCTTATATATCAATTAATATGCGTGCACGTAGAATAGAGACTACTTTGAAGAAAGATAATGAATTCATGTTTTGTATACGAACATTGATAGTGCGTAGCATAAGCATCAGTTATATATTATAAATTATTTAATTTTTGCAATATACCACCACTTCTGGTTATCCCTTCTAAATTTTTTAACCAAATTTACCCGCTTATCATACTCATGTAAATGTTACCATGATCACCTAAATTTAGAAAGTTAACTATGCCAAGGTAATTTTCTTAATTAGTAGCATGGGCTAGAGTATGTGGGTTTAGGTGATTGTAAATGTTGATATAAGCAGGCTGAAATCGTGCTCACGTATGAGCCTCTCTAGCTCTTTGGCACAATTTGAACAAAAATTGTTGAATTTAGCCACTTTAATAATATATGCATTGTTCATGTGGATTAATTGCAAAATGTCAAACATAGATGGATAATACTTAAAAAGCATCTATGGTGAATAGCGATTATTTGCAAATTATCCTTTTCATGTTTAAATTTTAACCACTCAAATTTAATATTGGTAAAAATAGTATAATGGTGAACAAAAATTTCTAAGGTACAAAAATAGAATATTCTAGTAATAAAAAGTTGTGAAAATAATTTCGCATTTTTATATGGAAGATTATGTTACTGTAAGCTAAGTCATCCGATCGCAAATAGAGAACAGAAGCAAAAATAAATAAAATGTAAGAGTGTTATATCTGTGTATGAAAAATCTTTAAAAGCGAGAATGATAGCGAATATTAAAAACGAAAGTGCTACCCATCAATCAAAAATGAGGTGACTTAGATCGAAAGTTGTTTGCTCGTGATTACATAACTTTTAGTAATGGTGTTAGTGGAGGACAAATGGATCATTTAGATGAGATGGAAAAGATACATCAATCTTGTGTGAATTAAAAAAGGTTTGGATTTCTAATATCATCATTATCTAATATTAGGGAGAGACAAAATTTATATCAAAAAAATAAAATCTTTTATATATATGTATAAAAATATTTTTATAATTTTTTATAATAAGATTCTATTTCTATAATTCATAATTTACTTTATACTATAATTCGTAAAAATTTTAGCAAGAGGCTCTCCTCTGAGTTAAGAGGGATTGGCATGCCAATTTGGGTGAGAGGAATCCAAATTATTTCCGCTCTCACAGTACACGACAGAAGCAAGATGCCGAAGGGCCTATGTGATGTGGAGTTTAATTAAATTTGTCACTTTTCAAATTTCTATTTTCATGACTGTTTTATAGGGTCAAAAACACCCTGGAGGTTTCATTTTTTTTTTTTTATCTTAGTATCAAAATTTTATTTTCTATTAATTTCATCCTCAAAATTTCATTATATCATCGTATAGATCTTTTTAGACCATTTTCCCCTTACTTTCATTGTATCATAAATTAAATTGTTATTTTTATTCATAAAATTGATATTAAACTAAAGGAAAATAATTAAATAGAAAATATATTTTTTTTAAAGCTTAAGCATTTAAAAGAATTTAAACTTCAATAAAAAACTACTTTAGTTGATTTATAATATTAATTCTTATATCAGTTTTTTCAGTATTTAGTTTTTTTTTTTTACTTATATTTCAATAAAAAGTGAATTTAATTGATTTGTAACTCTAGTGAAAATATTTTTTAATCTATTAATGACCAATTAATTTACTCTATATATTATTGAAAAATAAATTATTATTATTTTGTAAAAGAATTTTTTAATTATTCATATCGCTTAATTAAAATTAAATGACTTTTTATAATGCCTAAAGTTGGTGGCATTGTGATAGAATAGAGAGTGTATCATTAAGACAAATGTTAAATATTAGTTCTATTTAATTAATCATCTTTTTAAAAACTTGAAATATTAACAAGAAAAGCACCAAAAGATTAGGCTTATATCGTGCAATAAATATTATAATTTAAGGAGCTGGTTAGTTTTTATATATTTAGTGTTGCTAAAAACTTTTAAACTCTATATTTTATTCCTTTTTTATATTATTTACTTAATAGTGAAAAAATTGGTATTCAAATTGTTAATTATTTTTTAAATTAAAATTTTTTTTACCTTTTAAATTTTATTTAATAATGTGCATTTTGTATATAGTTTAGCCTTTAGTCTAATATATTTTCTATTAATTAAAATAACAATCTTAATTGTGCATGGTAAAAGGGAAGGGCAAAATGGTCCAAAAGAATCTATTTGATGAAATAATAGAACCTTGGGGGTGTTTTTGATATTTACCCTTTATTAATTTATGTTAAAAACAAACAAGTCCATATCAACAAGGGATACCAGAAAGTATATAAATATCAAAGGTTAGCCAATTGATAAATAGAGCATGTATAAAGTTTCACAAAACACATATTTCATTATAGGAGCCCCCTTAATTTGATGGAGCTACAAATTGTCCTTAAATATAGTCGTACTAATAACCCAATGTTGATATCAATTAGTCACGTCCATTTTCAAATCGCAACGAAAGCAAATAACAAATATTATCCAATTACATAAATACAATATTCAACCATAAGTAAAAAAAATAGCGATATGTAAAAGATACCGATTAATATGGGAAAAATTCTCCAAACCGAGAGTAAAAAAACTCACGAGCCTACACACCAACGAAATCAATCTACTGACCAATAGAGAGAATACAATCCAAATTACTCAGATATAGGCAAGGGATATCAATACTAGAATATACAAGAAAATATCAATACTAAAATATACAAGAGAAAAACACAAGTAATCAAGAATATCTAAAGAAGAAAATTGATAGTAATCCCGCAATCACCAATAATTTTTATATGATATATTCCTGAGAATAAAACTTTATCTTTTTAAGCTCTTCCAATAAAATATTCCAAAATATTTCTCTATTTTAAAATAATTAATTACCCAAAATACTTATATTTTAATGTAAAATATAAGCCTTACAATGAAGCATAGCCCAAAAAGAGTTAAAGAATGCCTAACACCATTCAAATAAGTGTAAGAGTGGAAAATTATCTCTTAGCCACAAAATATAAATTTTTAAATAAAATTATAAAATTATTTCTAAAACTTTTTATTATAAAATTTT
>MKEJ01018804.1:0-10375 GCA_001753735.1 Embelia ribes
ATTATTATTTGATAAAATCAGAACTAACATATTGTACTCATCATATCATGACCGAGATAAGTAAAAAAAAAAAATTAGCTAGATAAGCAAAATGAAATCAAGCTTTGATAGGAAGAGAATCAACTATATATCAAGACCAATCAGCCTCAATAAAAAAGAGAGTATAAAGATAAGCGATAATAGTAATTAAAGTCATACATATATTTTATAGCATTCTTTAAAATATATACATAATGGTACAAAATATATGCTTCCATCTGTGGCTAAACCATAAGGCGAATACGCCTCAAAATTCAGAAGGCCTCAAATTTGAAATTCTCTCTATCATGAATAAAAAAATGCTACTCATTTTAAAGTATTTGAAGAAAGAAGGCTTCTAGTTTTGATAAATAAAACTATTTAAAAAATAAACCAGCTTTTTTTATTTATAAGTATTTGGAGTTTTGTTTTATAATCTGCAATACGTGCAATGCATGTGAATTGCACGCATACTATTAAAATATAATTTTTACAAATTGATTTCATCTCAATAATTATATTATTAAATCAATCTTCTTAATATAAATGTCAATGTCTTTCTATTCACATTAATAAAAGCATCAATATTTTTATTCACGTTAGGCCCTCTAAATATTAAGAGATGATTCTAGCCCTAACTTTTTTCCTTATAGCAACATTCCAAGGTGGCAATGGTAGGGTGGTGGCGACTCTGGGTTGAACAATAATGAGGACTTTAAGAAAGTTCTAATGTGTATGAGCAATATTGCTAGGGAAGTGGCGATGCCAATGAAGGAGCATTGTAGGTCAGTAGAGCCATCATAAATGGTATAGATACTTCGTGTCTGCAGTTCCTCATGGAGCAGACATCAAACCACCTTGAAAAGATAAAAAATATGGGTTATTGGTTTATAATGTTGTATAATTTAGGTGCATATTCATGGGGATTTATGTTTGTTAAAGAGCAATTTAGTGAATTAAACTTGTTTTATTTCCCTATCATGGGTTTTTGTATTGATTGCAGGTCTACAAAGGTCAACTGGCATAATTAAGAATGTTTTGAACACAATTGATCGAGACAAAAATTCCAAAGGATGTTAAGCTTGTGAAAAGGGTTAGAAGACACCTGAATTCTGATGTTTGGATTATCAAAGTCAAGTGGAATTGTGAAGTGAAGAAACAATGAACAAATAAAACCAACAATGCAAATCAATTGCTTTTGATCAATCAAACTATAGACATATGCCTACTTAAAAGGACTTCGATCAATCGAACTTCAAGCATATATTGCCACAAACCAAACATTTTCTCCTCCTCCTCCACATCAGGTCAATCTTATATTTCTCCCTATTGAAGATATATTGCAGCCATTGAAAAAATGCACAACATCGTACATTATCTTTTTGGATTCAAAAAAGGTACGATCCGTTCATTGCCTAAATTTAAGGGATTAGAGGCTGAGAATACTTATAATTTTATTAATGATTTTGCCACTTGTTCTACCTTTGGTTATCTTTCGATTGATTTCAATATTGTTTGTTTTAGGATTTTTTTTCCTTTGCCCTTAATAGCAAAGCCAAAGCCTAGTTCTTTCCTCCCTCCGTATTCAATAAACACTTGGCAAGAGATATAATGAGTGTTCTTGAATAAATACTTCCCAATCATCAAACGCTTTAGTATCAAGGGCATTTTCCAATTTGTTTCTCGACCTTCTGAGAAATATTTCTAATCTTTGGAATGTTTCAAAGATCCGCTTCCCGCATGCCCCCATCACTGTTATGAAAAGTAGTGATTGATCAAATTCTTTCATACTTCTAAGCTCAATTGAAACAAAAAATTTCCTTTATGTGTGACGAAAATCTTTTCAAAAAGATCATGGCTCAAATCTGATAATTCTTTGATGACTTGGGAAGATTTGCCAATAGGTGCATCAAGCTCATCCTTTGCAATGGTTGTTCCCATCAAGGGAGATGTGTATCACCTTAATGAAGTAGATAAGTTGAAGGCAAAATTTGTCGCCTTGTAAAAGAAAATGGAGGTGATGGAACTTAAGAGGATGAATGTTGTGATGGCTCTATCATTTTCTATTACCTATGATTTTTGCCAAGTGACAAGCATAAAAATGGATGAAACTTGCTATCATGAAAGATGCATATTACTAGCAACTAAAATTAGCACAATACTTCTAATAACGGCCAAATCAAAGATAACAAAAAGGCAATACCTTTTCCCATAAATATAATCTGGGGGGAGCAAATTCATCCAAACATATCTAGAAAAATGAGGTTCCACAACCTCAAAATTTTTAGAACAAGTTGGGGTATAAATTTTTAGCTAAGAATACTTATGTCAACACCGGTGAACAATGTTCTAGTTGATCAATTGGAGATGAACATGACCAAGATATCTCAAAATCTTAGTAAGCTAATTAGTAGGAGGTCGTCTACCTACGAAACCAAAGATGCATACGCAAAAGTAGGTGCATTTTGCTAATTTGGGACCTTCGGGACAACTATCACATGATCAAGTTAATATAATGACAGTATTGAAGAGTGGTCAAATACTCCCAAAGATAGGAGAAAGTAAGGAAATGGGTCCCGAGAATTTTGATCCAACTGCTCATGAGCTCAATGAATAAGATTGAGCCCTAATTCAATCCGCAAATAATTCGGTTAAGCCACAGACTGAGTTGTTTACCGAGAAAATATTCAAAGGGCTAACTCGAGATCTTGAAAAGGAGAAAGTTAGCGATATGAGGGAGGGGAAAGATGTTGACACCAATTCATGATCTCGAGCTAAGAACGATGGTGTTTGCATTGAAGGTATGGCGGCATTACCTCTATAGAGAAAGATTTGAGTATTTTCAGACCATAGATCTTTAAACATATTTACGCAATGCCATCTTAATATGCATCAGAGGTGTTGGATAGAATACCTAGACCAATGCAACTTCAATCTAGAGTATCACTCGGGTAAGGCTAATATTGTGGTGGATGCTTTGAGTTGAAAGACTTGATGTACTCTGGCTTATTAAGCGGTGGACAAATGGGAGATGATGCGGGTGTTGAACGAATACGGATTTGAGTGTATTAAGAAATTGGAGATCGAGCTATATTGTTTGCGATCGAAGTGGTTCTGACTTTGATTACATGAGTGGTTGAGGCTTAACGAGTAGATGGTAAATTGGATGCATATCGTGTTCAAATTCTGAGAAAACAGGGCCTTGTCGGTTAGTCCATAGTGAGGGATGACGGAGTTCATTTTCAGGGTTGTTTATTTGTCTAGAGTCCATTCGAGATGAGGTTTTACGTAAATCTCATCACTCACATTTGGCGGTGTATCCCGAAGGTGCCAAAATGTATCATGATATAGCGTATCAATTTTGGTGGTCCGGAATTAAAAACAATGTTGCGGAGTTTGTGTTGTGTTGTTTGACGTGTTAGCAAGTAAAAGCTGAAGACAAGCAACCAGGTGGATTACTTAGACCGTTACCAGTTCCCGAGTGGACGTGGGAGCAAATTACGATGGATTTCATAGTAGGTTTACCTAAATCGTGATAGGGGAATGATGCTATATGGGTGATCATTGACCAAATGACAAATAGTGCTCATTTTCTTCCTATCCGTACGACTGACTCAGTTAAGAAACTTTGTTGGAAGTATATCGATGAAGTGGTTCGATTACATAGGATTCCTATTTTGATTGTGTCAGATCGGGACTCTCGATTTATTTCTCGTTATTGGTTGGGGCTTCAAGAAGGCTTAGGAACCAAGCTTTCTTTGAGCACGACTTTTCACCCTCAAACGGATGGCCAATCTGAGCAAACTATCTAGACATTGGAGCATATACTTCGTACATGAGTGCATGATTTTGGCAGAAGCTAGGAAGATCATATAAGTTTAATTGAATTTGTTTATAATAATATTTATCATGCAAGTATCGAAATGGAAACGTTTGAAGCATTGTATGAGAGGTTGTGTCGATTTCCAGTGTGTTGAGCGGAGGTGGGTGATGGAGAGTTGTTAGGTCCGGAGTTGGTCCAAGAGACAACTTAGAATGGGCAGTTGATTAAGTAGCATTTGGAGATGGCGAGAAGTCATCACAAAAGTTATGCAGATGTGTGAAGGCGACCATTAGCGTTCGAGGTGGGGGAACATATGTTTTTGAAAGTATCTCCAAAGAAAGGGATCATGTGATTTGGAAAGAAAGAAAAGATTTCACTGCGTTATATTGGTCCTTTCCTTATTCTCGAGGAGGTTGGTGTTGCCACCTCAACTTGTGAAGGTTCATTCGGTATTTTACGTATCTATGTTGCGGAAGTATATTCGGGATCCATCCCACATGATCGACTTTGGTGATTTGTATATAGAGGATGATGTGTCATATTTGCTTCGACCGGTTCGTATCTTGGATTTGAAGGAGCAAATATTGCGTCGACATAGTATTCGTTTGGTTAAAGTGTTGTGGAAGTGTGGCTCAAGCGAATAAATGACGTGGGAGAGTGAGGCGGAGATGTGTAGCAAACACCCGACATTGTTTATCGATTCTGGTATATTATTCTTTTATTTAGTATGTGTGAATTTTGGGGATGAAATTTCCTAATGTGGGGAGGATGTAATGTCTCAGAAATTCAACTATTTTTTTTTGTTTTAATAATAATATTCATGGTTAATTATAATATTATTATTGTGTGGCATGCATGGAGTATATGTATATGCGTAGTGCATTGTGCGTAGTTGTGTGGCATGGTTATAACATTGATTAGTGTAGAAATGTGGTGTGTGGAAGGGGTTTACCGGTAGTCACGTAAAGTAGCATAGATTGAGCTTTAGGTACTCAAACGCGATTCCGAAAGTTGTCAGATGTCTCTATTAGTGTCTATGAGTGATTCTGAATATTTTTGGAAGTTTTCGGCCCGAGGTGTTTGGACCTAAAATTCCCGTAGCTTCAATCGATCCAAGTACTTTTGGATCGATCCAAAAAGTTAAATCGATCGATCCAACTGCAGTTGGATGGATCTTTTGGGTTTGACTGACTTTAGCGGCATGGACTTAATCATGCCTTCTTCACTTATTCCTTTTAAAATTCCGTAAAGAGAGAGTGGGGGAAGTTCATAATTTTTTCTTACTTTGAAGCTTAATTTCATCTAGGCTCGAGGTTCGGATCGAATTAAAAGTTAGAGATTTCTTACCATTAAAGCGAGGTGAACCTTTTAACGTAAGTCTCATCTTTCGTTTCTCTCGGTTATTTTCATCAATTTTTGTGCAGCTTTAGGACGTGAAAAATAAATTTGATATTCTTGATCCTTATTGTGTGTGGATCATTTATACATTTAGGTGCGAGGTGATTCGAGTCCATTTGTTAGATCAAATCACAGGGCAAAGAATAGGCCGATTTGGGACTTTTGCGTAGGAAGTCTCGGGATGATTTCTAGCTCATTTTAGGTATAGTAGTCAACGAACTATAATATAAAATTGACGACTTTGTTGGTACTTAAATGTGATGTGCATATTTGAATGTTTGGCGAGTGGGCGTGTTGAATTTGGCATAATGGAAACATTTACTAGGTGTAGTACCCTCATTGTAGACTTGGCATTATTAATACGTCATATAAACATAGAAAATAGTATAGTAATTGTGACAAGTTTTGATACGTTACATAGGCATAGCATAGACGTGGTATTGATGAAATGGTATGTGTAATTAATTAGCGTAGAAATTTACATGAATTATGCGAGTTGTATGTTTTTCATGTCATTTGGTGGAGTTATTATTCATATTTACATGAGTAGTTATAACATGTTTAATTGCAGAGTTTAAATTGCATTACATTGCATTACATGACATAGACGCTCTGGATGTAGTGTACATATTTTTGACACACCTGTTTAGCGCTTTTATTTATGTACTTTATTTTTTTATACATAGCATACTCTGATAGCGAGATTGCAGCAATGTAGTTGATATAGCATGGCAAAAGTATAGATATATTCTTGCTCTTACATGAGGCAGAAAATATATGTAAACCTTCATTTATCTTTTATTTTTGACAAACATACATGTTGCAGTGTTGTATTAGTAAACAGACATGTTTACTATTATATACATATATATATATTGGATTTGGAGTTAGAGTTGGGTTTTTTTCTTTCTTTTTAGAGTAGTTTTACATTTCCGCTAATATTGATATGATGTGGTTATAGTATGTGAGTAGAATTGTCCTGCAGTGGTGGCTAGAAGCAATGTGATTGGTGTAGATGATTTTTATTTCTTTATTTTCGGTTCTTTTTATCTTTTGGATTTCACGACCCTGGGTCATGGATTTCAGGGTGTGACAATAATGGTTAAAACCTTTATACCCATACAATGCATATATTGAAAGGGAGCATAATTAGTTATATTATCATCAAATAATTGTCATCATAAAAAAGGGGGAGATCTTGCCCGAAATTATGTAAAATTATTTTGAGAATTTTGATGATACAATTTCAAGATGATAAAATAAATTATTTCTCCAAAATTTTTGAGCTAATCGTTGTATCGAGTTGTTTCGGAAGTTGCTCGAAAAGTTGTCTCAAAAGTGTTAGAAATTAAGCCTTAAAGTTGGGGACAAAATCTCACAAATTTATTATAGCGTACCGACACTTTAAGAGTAGTATACCGGCACACTAGGTGTATCGTTACACTATAATGGTGTAATAGGGTACAGAGTTGATTTGAGGGAGTTGCAACACTAAGCTTGTTGGCACTTTGAGAATGGTGTACCCACAGTCCAAGTATGTTGGCACTCTGAGAATGGTGTACCCACAATCCAAGTGCGTCGGCACCTCAAAGTAGTGTTATGGTACTCCCTGCAGATTTCAAATATAACGGTCATATTTAATAATGGCTAATTACGTTTAATTTGGCAATTGAGGGCTATAAACGACTACTTAATTATCAAAGCCTATAAATAAGGATTCAAATGGAAGGCTAATCATCAAGATTTATTAGACAATCATACCCCTAAGCATTCAATCGAGAATCAAAGCTCACAAATCTACTTTCAATACTTGAGCAATCTTGAAGCAATCAAAGGCCTAATCAAAACTCTTCACACTCAATTTCTAAGTCATTAGAGTGTATTAGGCCAAAAGAGAGTGTTTTCATCTTCATATCAATCTATTCTTGATTGAGGATACAAAATTATAATCTTTCCTAATTTTGAATACTTGAAGTTATAAGAGTATACTCGGGGTGTCTCAAATGGAGTGATTAGCACCCGGTGAAGTTAATCGTTGGTGAATTATTTTGTTTGGATTAACGGAAACTCAAATGATGATTTGAGATAGTGGACGTAGGGGATCAATGTGATATTTGGACAAACCATTATAAAAATCGAGTTTGCATATTCTGTTCCCAAATATTGTCTTGATTATTGTTTGTGTGAAAATATATTTTTGAAAAGACTCAATTTTTGTAAATAACGTAATTCATCCCTCCCCCCTTGTATTTTTGCCATTTGGACTAGCAAGAATAATTTAGGAAAATTTTAATTTTCTGCATATTTATTTTTGGAGAATGGAATAGGGTTTTGGACAACCCAATCTAAAAAGAGTAACAAAATAAGTTAGATGGAGGAAACATATTATTCTACTCCATCCTTCCCAAAAAAAATTGTCCATATATCCATTTTGCCGTGTCTCAAAATTTTGCTGACATCTAGAAAATAGATAATTCAAATTTACTAAATTGTCTATTCATATTTATGGCATTTTGTAGATTCAATGCTTCTTACCATATACCAATTCAATAAAATGGTGAGTACAATAATAAAAAAAAAAGGCCGAGACTGACGCATTACTTTGAAATTGGATGCATTACATGCAAAATGCAATTCCACTGCAAATTCTAAAAACTCCATTAGAAACTCATGCCACACTTGACCATTCCATTAAAAATAAAATAAAAAACAAAAACAAAAGTCAAAACTAAAAAAAAAAAAAACTTTGTTATCCCCTTCTACCGTTATTTCTTGCATTTGTTCATCTTCTTGTTATAATGGGCCTTGTTGGAGAAGGTGATTAACCCTCTCTCCACAATGTCAGGTCCATATTCCAATTGCACTGGAAGATTTTCTTCATGTAAAATTTTCTTTCCCATGTGTTTTATCTTGTAGTTATTCCCTCCATAATCTTTAATTATCTCAATCATAAATTGTTGTAATGTCAAAAAAACATGATTAAAACTCTCGTATGATATCTCACTAGATGATTGTTCTTTCTGCCCAACTAATTTATCAATGGCAGATGCTGCTTCTTATTCTTACAGTTACTGGATAGTTCTAAAAAAATCCAAGTCTAAAATATTTAAATCTGGATTATTTGGGGATTGACAGCAAAGTCAAATGGTAGAAAGACAATCAAAAGTGTACGGATCAATGGGTTTCCCGATCAACTAACCAATTTGGTTTTAATAATTGTATCATCTCTTATGGATGAACTCTCCGTTCATTCCGATATAGCTGTGTGCCTCTCCAGCAATCTTTCCGTCTACACCTCCTTCCCACCTCTCAACCTCCTTGTCAGTTTATGCTTCTTCTAATAAGTCTCAACAACAACGGATTAAAAGTTTAGCAGCAGTACCGAGTCTTGAACACCATAGCCATCGTCATTGCTCCAATCTCCTCCGTAACACACCCGCCCATGGCTTCAGTATTTTTCAATCCAATTGGCACGTGTTAAGATTCAGATCATCTCGAGCCTACCGAAATTTTACTCTCCATGTATCCCTCTCTTTCAGTTTAGTATTGAGTTTTTACCCAACACAAAACTTTTGGACAAGGCGAAATGCAATTTTTTCTTTCTAGGTTCACTTTAAAGACAGAAATTTGGGGAGCCATTGACGGATTGAAGGGGCAGGGACAAGACTTAGGTTTTAAATAATGGTGGCGGCTGCTGTAACATTAACGATGGTGGTGTAAAAATTTTGGTGTGTAATAACTGTAGCATAATGACTGCGGAAAGCAGAGCTGCGAATTTTTTTCAACTTCGCTTGACTCATCTAAATTTCAATATTATGCATTATTTATATCATATAATTACATTCTTAATAGTATCATATTTTTTATAACTTTCATTTTAAATTTTCTTAATAATTTATAAAAAAATATGTATTCTTAATGATTTAATACTTTTTTATTTTAATATTTTCATATGTTTGAGCTATTAAATATAAAAGGTCATGTTTCATACAATAAAAACTTATTTAAAATATATAACAATCGTTTACATCAAATAAAAAATAATAATAACATCAAACACATTTGTCCCTTTTATTTTACATTCAGAAGGAATAGCGTAGAGGAACATAAATTCCTTCCTTGATTCTTATGTTTTAGTGACATTTGAATTATTTTATACTCATTTCCACTCACGGGATTACTCACTTGTTTTTGGCCTCTTATGAATTATATAATAAATAATTTTCGTATTGTTATGATAAATATTTGGTGTCTAATTCCCAAATTATCATTGTTTATTTTTTTTAATTTTGTTTGATTTTTCTACGGTCGTAACAACCATAACGGCCGATATGGTACCATAACGGCCGATATAACGGACGTAACAGTCGTTACGGTTATAAATTTTATTTTTCGTAACGGTTTCGGCGACTTCCAAAACTGTTACGTAGCGGGATTATGTAATGGTAACGGCCAATATTTAAAATCATGGTTATAGAGAAAAAAAAAATCAACAAAAAAAACTTGCAAAAACAAAAAAAATTTGCGATTCTGATTTCTGCTACCATTATGTTATAGACGTTGTGCTCCAAAACCGTTACACCGCCACCATTGCCGTTATAATAACCGTCACCGTTATTTAAAATTTTGATTAAACCTTACACAATGCCCTCGAACATATTTTGAACTATAACCAGGAATCTTTTCCATTCGCTATTTGGGAGTTCCTCAAATAACATCCAGATTAACCTACCATGACCACTTGCCTCTTATTGACAAATAACTTCATGTATTTTTCCTTTTAGACTTCCAAGTTCCTTTCTTATGCTGGTCGCTTTAAACTCGTCAAATCAACCATTTTCAGCATTCTGTGTTATTGGTGTACTTATTTTATCCTCCCTTGCAAAGCTATCTTCCACATAGGCCAACTCATGAAGAGATTTCGTTCGTGTACCCCATCTTTGGGTATGTGCAATGCCAAAGGTTCTTGAGATTCAGCCTTTCTCCGAGGGGGGCCTGGGTATCAAGAAGTTGAGGGGCTGGAACCGGTCTTGCTTGCATCTGGAAGACTCGGCAATGGAGATTTAGAAGTAAGATACGGATATTTTAATTTATTTATTTATTCAAATAAGTCAACATTTTATTTAGTTTAATTTA
>MKEJ01018808.1:0-11388 GCA_001753735.1 Embelia ribes
AACAATGTCCCTCAGTATTGCAAAGGTGACAAAATATCGGATTTGTATAATATTGGGCTAAGTGACCCTACTTACCACAATGGAAGTATTTGCTACTCTACACAGTCGAACTAGAGTTCGATGATCCTATTGGCTGAGAATTCCCACCAAAAAAGGAGTAGAAAAGTTACCTCGCAACCTTTTCCTTCCACCGCTTCACCTCCGCTCCTACCATCATTCCTGCTCTTACCACTGCAGTTCTCCGAACCAATACTCGAGTTGTGTATCATATGAGAACCTGGGAGTTGACCCGAAGGTTAAGACAAATGCGAAGTAGAGCAAGCAACCTTCAATTGTTGTTTGCTCGTTAAGTATGTTTTGTCCCCATAGTCGTATCAATGCATTCCTTAAAAGTGTCAGGACGACCCGCTGTCACATACGTCTGAATAGAATGATGTAAGCCACCAATAAATCGAAGGCTATGCATCTTCTCCATCGACACATTTTTTGGTGCATACTGAGACAGATCCATAAACGAGATTTGGTAATCTTATACCAAAGAACTCCCTTGTACCAATTTCATAAAATCTTCTTGCTTCCTTTCGTAAAGCATCTCAGGCAAAAATTTCTCCAAGAATAGCTCATGAAAGGCAAACCGAAATATAATACCCCACCCATTCATCTCTTCCTTGCTCCGCCACCAACGAGCAACTTTTCCTCATAAATACAATGGTGTTACTGCCATTTGCAAATCATCCTCAATTAGTTAAAGAGTTCTAAAGATCCTCTCTACTTCTATAATCCAATCTTCAACAAGAATGGCTTCTCTATCACCCAAAAAGATCGGTGGATTCATATATTGAAACATTTTCTGAGCCAAAAATACTCTCGTCTCAACCATCCCTCCATTATTCCTTGTACCATGCACAACTCGATTCAAAGCCATTTCCAAAGCTTGAATAATCGCTGAAGATTCTCCCACATGTGCACTTGGGTAAACTTGAAGTTGAGGCAAGGAAGCCTCTTCATCGGAGTTTACCAAGCTTTCTTCTAGGTTCATCGTATCGTCCAAATTCGAAATATTCCTAATATATCGAACCTCATCCTCTCATAGCTCTATAACTCTCGCATGAGTACGTCTATGTTGTACTCCCTCAATACAAACATCTTCTACAATATGAGCCCTTATTCAACAACCCCGCCTGCGAGTAGTCACTCCACGTCCTTGAGCCCCACCCCGTACTCCTCGACCACCTCGAGACCTTTACAGTCTCTTGCCATTCTAACTTCATGTGCAAGTTAGAAAAGAGGAACAACATCAACAATCACAATATACATACATACATATATATATATATATATATATATATATATCAAACTATGCATATCGTATGATCTTATACATACTAATCATATAATATATACAACGCATAACGTAGCTTACACAGATGCATCTAGATACTATATGGACATAACCGATATAATATCTAGTCTGGACGCAATGAAAATTTATCTCTAACCGAATATATAAACTAATATATATATATATCGAATCATAAATGACTCTAGCACTTACCAAATTTATACGTATCATCAATCGCATAACTTAACTTACGACTAATTGGCTTAACTCGCTAATCAGTCACTACTTAACAACATTAATCTCTTAATAGTGCACATATCCTCCTAACTTAGTAAATCCCTATCCTAGAGCTCCTAGATTTTCTTAACCCGATTAGCTCTGATACCAACCTATCATGCCCCAAAATTCGTGACCCGGGGACGTGAGAATAAAGGGACAGAAATACAATAAATATTACAACCCATTCCCGAATTTAAATCATCCTGCTATAATATACGTAATGTGACTCATGAATACAATCTCTAAAAATCTGTAAAGACATAATCATACAGCTCCACTTTCAAATAATAGTAAACCCCCTATTTACAAATACAAAATCAAATTGTAGGCTTGCCAAAATAATAAGAAGGAAGGTATAAGTATGTTCTTCACCTCGTGTACAAGAGCCAGAACATACCTATACTTTTGTATAACACCAATACTAAATCAGAGTGTGCTACAAATACAACATAATACATCATCATAGTCTATACATATATGTACAACTAGTCTGTAACTACAAAAGTATACCTACATAAGCAACTCTAAATCCTATCAGTCGTGTCCTGAGCCAAACTCCAGACCTGTAAAATAGTTTAATGATAGTGTACAAAAAGAAAAGAAAATGTTTAGGTCAGAAATTAGCAATATGATAAATCTGACAATAATCGGTAAATAACATGTATGTAAACATGTAAAATGAACATAATTATTTTATATAAATAACCATATAAGTAAAGGCATGCTCATTAAACTATTACCTATGAAGTAACATCCGAATCTGAGAACATAACTCGTCTAGGCCTATTACTTAAAGAGGCAACATATATAAATACAAGACATATCTCAACCAAACCATCTAAGAGCCAATGCACTTATACCTACGAGACTAATCTCATTCACTACAACTATGAATCCATGCACTTGTGTATACGAGCTTATCTTTTCTACAATAACTACGAATCCATGCACTTATACATACGAGACTTATTTCGTTTACTACAACTACGAATCCATGCACTTATGCAAACGAGACTTATCTCACTTACTAAAACTACGAGGACTTATCTCATTTTCCTTTAAAAAAATATTGGGACTTATTACTTTACTTTTCTTAAAAACAAACATAGGTGTTTCTTATGCCCTTCTTCTTATGCAATACACATGGGGTGTCCTTATAACTAAGATGACATAACATCTATGACGAAAAAATGCCATTCTATGACCCGCTATGACAAAACAATAACAAAATCATAGGTTATACCCGAGACGACATAATTTCTATGACGACAAAACGTCCTTCTATGACCCGCCACGACAAAACTATAACAAAATCAAAGGTTACGCCATGACAAAACGATAATGTAAACCATGGTCATGCCACGACATAACGATAACATAAAACATGAATTTTTCCTTTCTTAAAATACCGCATTTTCTTAAAAACCACTTGGGCGTTTCGTATTGCCTTGGGTAGCTTATTCCTATATACTTATATTTGTAGCATGAAGCTTATAAATGTAGTATGAATGCTAATACTCGTGCCATGCTTATAAACATGAGTGATTTGCCAAAGGCCTTATAATCATACTATGCCATACATCTTACTTAATATATACGCCATGAAGAAATGTAACATGAATAGGCAACATACTTACTTAATTATTACAACAAAACATGACCTACTCATGCTTATAACGTCCAACAAAATGTATGAGTATCACAACGAGTCTAAGCTTAATCAAGGTACAAGTTTCTTGTGCTTATTCAATAAACATACTACGAAACTCATATACAATATGCTTTTGATACTTAATCATTCATTGTCAACTTATATATCTTCACTTACTTACATTTGCGGTGCGTACTTATATACTTACTTATATTGCATAACATCATACATATATGTCACGACATAATGTGACCTTGTTTAACTATACATATATATCCCACGAGTAATAGTATACATCCTTTTAGTACTTACATACATCTTTCGAATACTTATATAAATCCTCCAAATATTTTCATACAAACACATCACCACTTAGGTGATCTACGCTACTCATAATATAATAAAATATATACTTAACAACTTACATATACTTGGATGCCTTATTTAACATAATAATCGTAAGGCATACGCGGAGTGTAATTCATACATAAATGAATTATACTCCTTAAACTTAAAATATGAATATACATTCTATCTATGCACATACGTTCAAACTTATACTATTGTAAGTTTCTACCCGTACCTTAAAATGTGCTAGAAGTCGCCCTGAGGCTTCCTAAGCAAAAAACCTCAAATTCATCTCTTCTTCACCCCTCGATTTGATCTTGTAAATGAAATCAAATCATCAAACACCAAGCTATAAAGTTGTTCTACTCATCAAAAGGAATAAGAATATCAAAAATAAAATTACGTACATGGAGTGCACGAAAAACAAGGCAAATCAAACAAATAAGAGAGATAGAAAATCTTACGTAGAAATGATCTCTAGGATGTAAAGATGAAGAAAATTAACCTCTTAATTCAATCCGAGCTCCGTAGCTAGATCAAACCAAGCTCTAGGTTTACCAAAAATGGAGTCTCTCTCCCCCTCTATTTTGTTTTTCTATACTGGAAAAATGGGCAAAATGAACACTGACTATGTAAAAAAGGGGCAAAAGTGATTGGGCCCCACTCGGTCATGCTGTTCGAACGGCATAAAGGCACCGTTTCAATGGCACTGTTGTTTGAATGGTAGATGGGTACCGTTTGAACAGCAACCCAAAGCTTAATGAAAATTTTAGAAATTGATTTTAAGTCATTGGGTCTAAACTCCAAAAATCGTAATTGTTGCCTAACTTTTCCAAAACTCATTTCCGCTACGAAAGACCATACTATGACCACAAATGCCAAGTTTTTTATTTCCAACACTCTTCAAAGCCATAACCATACTTTTCTCAATATCGCTATGCACACCAATGCAAAACGAATAAAGTGAAAAATTTGTACAACTTTTTTGGGACGATACAAATATAGCCTAGTCTCTTTTTATAGTGAAGTTACTTGGCTAACCGTTACATTTTTTCATTTTCTCCCTATATATTTGAGTAGTTTTATAGGTATGGAGGCAGGCCCAGTTCATCAGTAAATTACTTTTGCTGTAGTTGTACATATTTTGACGCATCTGTTTAGCGCTTATATTTATGTATTTTATTTTGATGTTTTAACGTACTCTAATAGTGAGGTTGTAGTAGTATAGTGGATGTAGCATGGAGAAAGTATAGATATATTTTTGCTCTTACCCGAGGCAAAAAACATATGTATACCTTCATTTATCCTTTATTTTTGGCAAGCATACAGTTTGCAGTATTGTATTAGTAAACAAGATGGTTTACTATGTTATACATTTTTATGGAGTTAGCGCTGGCCTTCATCCTTTATTTTTAGAGTAGTTTTACTTTTCCATTGTTGTTGATGTTGTAGCATGTGAGTAGGATCGTCCTGCAACGGAGGCTAGATGTGATGTTATTGGCGTAGTTGTTCTTTTATTTATTTATTTTTTGTTCTTTTTCTCTTTTGGATCTCACGATCTCAAGTCATGAATTGTAGGGCATGACATGACCTGTATTTCTTCTATTTATATCATTCTCTAATTGTTTTTTAGGTTTAGAGTTTCACTTAGGGCACACTTGATAGGTGATGGGGACGTATAAGCAGGTTTATATTTTGTAGCTACGGGTAAGTTATAGTAGCCTCTCGTAAATGAGGTTTGGGTTTTGCATATGTACATATTTCTTTCTTTCTTTTTGGCAAGCATGTAGCTTGATTTTGTAGCATGTAAACATGGTGTTTACTTTTGTTTATAAGTAGTATTATGTAAGTAAGTTGTTTACATTTATGTATATGTACATGTACGTTGGATGGTTGTAGTTCTCTTTTTGCTGTTTATAAAAGGGTATAAGTGTTGTAACTATATATAGCAGTCGAGAAATGATAGATGTTAATATATGTATCTTCTTCATTTCCTTATATATTTGTAAGCTTGTGCCCCCAGGTTTTAAGGATAGAAATTTAGAGCGTAACAGGTTATCATTAGTATTTTCATTCTTTTCTTTCTTTACTTTATTATTACCTCACGCCCACGGGTTTTTATGGAGAAATTTAGGGTATGACAAGGTTAGAGTGTGGAGATTTTTGGAGATTTCTTATGTCTAATTAAGGTATTATGAGTTTTTTAAAATTATTATGTTATTAATTATCGGTTACCATCTTCTGTACATGTTTATATTTCTGTTTATAAGTTGTTATTCATCTTTTACTATGTTAATCATATTATTTCTGTTTCTTTTTATTTTTAATAATAATGTTATGCGTTGTAAATAATGTTATTATTGTGTGGTACGCATGGATTATATGGATATGCGTAGTGTATTATGCGTAGTCACATGGCGTGGTTATAACTACAAATCGCATAGTAATGCAGTGTACAGTCAGAATTTGCCAGTAGTACCATTGTTGTTTTATACCGTAACCTTTGTTGCCGCTTCGACAGACCGGTACGGTGTTCGACCTACCCTGTTAGGTTGCGGGGTCAATGGGGAACACCCCTTGCAAGTTGCAGGGCAGTACCTCGGTAGAAAATTTTATTGGTTGGTTGTTAGTAGAAAATTCTATTTGGCCAGAGTGCCGGTATACCAATGGGGGTGTAACGGTACACATACTCTATTTTTGGTTATAAGCTCACTGAAAGCCGGCATACCAAGGGGTATACCGGTATCCAGAGGTGTACTGGAAGACCACACAGGTATACCGTTACACCAGGTTGGTGAGAAATGGGGTTGTGGTTTCAGAACACAATGGAAGCCGGTACACCAAGTAATATACTGGTACACTGGTATATCGGTACACCAAACCAGTGTACTGTTACACCCAGTTGTTAGCGTTGATTAAGAACTCACTGGAAGCCAGTATACTGAGTAGTATACCGGTATACAGTGGTGTACCGGTGTACCAAATCAGTGTACTGTTACACATAGTCAGTGTTTGAAAGTCGTGAACCCCATTACTTTTTAACTTTATAATACTCATTCTCTCTCCACTTCCAATCATTTTTGAAAAGTTAAAATGTGAGAAAGAAAGAAAGACTGCATTGTTATCAAACCCTAAGAGCTTGGTTCGATCTAGTATTGGAGCTCGGATTTGGATAAAAAGCAAAGATTATTCACCCTTATATCGTAGAGATCATTTTGACGTAAGTCTTGTCTTCCATTTCACTCGTTCATTTTTCTCGTTTTCTGTGTACCTTTCGCACGTAAAAAATAAAGTTGAGATTCTTGATCCTTATAGTGTGTGGATCATTTTTATATCTAGGTGCGAAGTAATTTAAGCCTATTTACAAGATCAAATCGAGAGGTATAGCGGGGGCAGATTTAGGGCTTTTGCTTAAGAAGTCTCGAGATGACTTCTAGGGGCTTAATAGGTACGGTAGTCAACAAATTTTAATATAACGTTGATGACTTTATCCGTATGTATGTGCGAGAATGAACCATTATAATGCAAAGTAATTACGTATTAAATTGGACGTGACAGAAACATCACATACGTGTGGAATACATATAGACCCCTTGACGTGAATTGATATGTCACATAGGTGCGAAATTGGTGTAGGCATAGAGATGAATTGAAATAAGTGTTGTTATGTGTGGATGAATTATATGTATTTGTTAAATCGTGAAGGGGTAGAATTAGCATAGAATTCTTTAAATGTATAGTTTATATTCATGTTCATGCATTGTTCATTGTCATGAATATGCGTAGAATGAACATGATAATATGCATAGCTAATGCATTTCATTACATTCATGCAGCGTTATGTGGTGTTGCGTTAGCCTGGATTTTGAAAGAAAAATATTTTAAATGCATAGGCTTGGTCCTTTCAATATTTGGGACATAAATGTATCATAAAACTTAAAATGCATAGATTTTAGCAATGGGGTTATTCAACCTTATTATGAAAGACGAAAAACCAGATCTAGGGTTATACCATTGATTACGTCACTAGCTGGTGGTGATCAATGAAGGCTCGGTCATGTCATCAGTAGGTGGTGGCCATAGCGATTTCTAATAGTGCAGCAATACTAGTCAACAATAAAATTATTTTAAAGTACTAGCATTAGCGTGGGCGTGTGTTGGCAAACGTTGCATTCATGTTCATAATTTCATTTATGTTCACATAATATTTATGCATAGACATGCATTCATTCACAATGCATATAGCCCAATCTCTTCTTTATCGTAGAATTTATTGATAAACCGTATATTTTCTTTTTTCATATGCGGAGGCTGGCATGAAGTATCCCTAGATACTCATATTCATGTTGTACATATTTATTTTTGGCGTACATATTAGTGTTTGACTTTTATGTACTTCTTTTGATATAGCGTACTCTGATAGCATAGACATAGTGTTGTTATCATGGCGAAGATATAGATAGGTTCTTACTCCTATATGAGAGACAAAGAACTTATGTATACATTCATTTCACTTGTATTTTGACAAACATACAGCTTGTAGCATTGTATAAGTATACAGGCAGGTTAGCACTATTCAGATGTATAGATATATTTTCTGGAAATGGTGTTGGTCATTCTCCTTACTTTTAAGCATAATTATTTTTATATATACATGTTGTTATTGATGTGGTTGTAGACTATGCATATGATCGTCATGTAGTGGCGGACAAGTGCATATGTGAATGGCATAGATAATATTTCAAAATTCTTTCAGAACCTTGTATATATACTCCATTTGCTCTTTTTTTTTTATTAAAGCTTGCGTCCTCAAGTTTGTGGGCATTCGAGGCGTGACATGAATTAACGAAATTTTCCGAACCCCTAATTGATGAGTTTGTTTTTAATAAACTTAATATGAAAATTAATTCACTCTAAAAATTAGGATTTTTAACCTATCTGAGTATCTTAGGAATTATCTAGGTGTAGTTATGGTGTCTGACAATCACCCGATAACACATTGGTTGAAATAAAATAGATAATAAATATCAGTAATTTTCTAGACGAACTTTATTTGAAACTCATTAATTAGGAGAATTAGGGAGAGTAAGTTAATTTATTGAATTTTCCACTTAGGTAAGATTTTAATTAATATCGTTAAACTCAAGTTTAGCAAGTTATTTAAAATTATCAACTCAACTCATTCACCCAAGGAATTGTAGGAGTAGGGTTAACTTGGAAAAAATATTGGTGTCAATCAAATTTTTAAAAGTGTAGTATATGTTGGACTGTCTTTAGTATCCCTAGGTTTAGTAGTAGTTCTCAAGTTCGATACTTTGTATCTTACCAAAATAAAATTATACCGTTCCTAGTGCGTTTGCTAGGTATAAATATTTGCACATTTTAGAAGTAGTCAAGTAAGAAAGATCAAAAAATAATGTTAGGTAGGTCGTATGTCTATTGTCGAGCTGGGATAAAGGTTGATGATAAACGACCCCTAAACTCCAAAACCTTGTCTCTAAATAAGATGTGAATGCTCTATTAAATTGGTTGTTTATTTCATTAAGGAAAAAGCAAGATTTTACGTGAAATTCTCCATAAGAAATCATAATCATGATCTAGAGAACACTATTTATTTGCTTAGAGCTCACTGAACTATTAACCCCGTTCAAGTTCGTATTACAGATGTTGCATCTAGTGCGTGGCTCGGTATTGCTAGAATGCATCAATACATGGCAATTGAAACTAGTGATATTAAATGTATGGGTTGTACTGTTCAGAAAACCAAGACACATATTCGATCTAAGTAAATGAAGAATCTGAAATATGGTGAACTAACTGCAATCATAGCTTACTTTGATAAAAAGAAAAAGAAAAAAAAAACTAGCCAAAGCTTTTTGTTCTTCAGACGAGTTTATTTGATTATGACAAGCAAATAACAAAATCCTTTTAGGCCAATTCAAAGATGATAGTGGACTACCAAGCTTTTGGTGATGTGATGACATTTGACACTAATAATCAATCGTGGCCATTGGGTATTTTTATGTGCATACTAATCATAGGCACATGTGGTCTTTGGGGCAACTTTGTTATATGATGAGATTACAGAGTTATTTGTCAGGGCTTTTAAGATTTTAATTGAGTGTCATGGAGGGACATTTTTGGAGATAATATCTACGAACCAAGAGCCGGCGATGAAGTTGGCACTTAAATTGGTTAATGCCTGATGTACGTCATAGGTTATATTCTTGACACTTAGGCTGGAATGCGATAAAAAACGTAAGTAGAATTTTGGTAACTAAATTAGACAATTTTATCGATGACTTCTAGTATTTTGATGTACATATGTTTGAAGAAAAATAGATGAAAATGGTTGAGAAATATGATTTACAAAACCTATAAGAAGATGTACTTACTGTTGGTATTCATATTACACAATTAATTGAAAGTGTCAATTATAGGTTAAAGGAAGATATGGAAAGTGGGATGTCAATGGGGAGATATTGTAACTGGGTTCGATTTATTTTTTGATGGGGGTTAGGGACAGAAATCCTAGAGTAATTGTAACTCTCGCCAAATAGTCCCCCACCTTGCAGCTAGAAGTTGTACAGATGGGTGATTGGGCATATACTCTCAAAAGTAAATCAAATATTCTTTATGAAGTGGGATCTTGAGCACGACATCTTGTTATAGAGATATCAAGATTAAATGGAGACACCTCACAAGCAGAATGCAAAAGGTGGGAAGAGAACATATAAGATAAATCTTGACCTATCTATACTAACTATTTCTTGTTGTCATTATATATATCAAATAATAGGGTATTTGTGCGGGCATATATTACGAGTGTTTCATGTGTATGATATTTACCAGATTCTGAAAAAGTATATTGTTATGAAAAGGTGGACTATAAATTTCAAAAGCTATCATGTTGATGGTCCTTCTCCCAACTTGACCAGCAATCAAAAATTCAACTTTTTTATTTGGAATCTTTAAAACTTTCACATCGAGTATGTCACATGCATATTTCTTTCAAAGTTTTTTTCAATCACTTTTTTTAAAAAAACTCATGCTTGGGTCGATGAATGAGAGAACATTGCCTAAGTACCGGAAATACCTTGAAAATGCACGTTTCAAATAAAAAAGTTATCAGAAAAGCATTCACAAACGTTGATTTACTTAATGTCTCAAAAAAGGAAAAAAGGGAAAAATAAATAAAATCAAACGTCCATTAGAGTATCCGAATCATGACCGGAAATGGGAATAGGGTACTTTTTGTCTCGCGAATATTTTTTTTCTTCTCTTTAATAGTTTCTTATGTTACTATTTTGTAAATTAATGTACTAACATGTGATTTATTTATACTTGATCATTCAAAAACAACTTGGTGTTAATAACGAAGATCTATCTAATCCACTAGGAGTAGCCTAGTGGGCCAGAACTCAACCTCACAAATAGGAGGTCATGGGTTCGAATCCCCCCTCCCCCTTGAACTTTCTAGAAAAAAAAAGTGGGGGAGGAGGGGAGAAGAGAAGAGGAGATTACATGAGGAGGAGGAGCCACCTGTTTGGTTGTTTTTATTAGATTTCATCACTTTTTATTTCGTAAGCAATGTATTAGAAAAACTAAAGTAAATATCAACTATTGGCTTGGGCTACTAGGTTTTCATTGCATATATATTTAGTAGTATGAGATCTATTGCAAGCCATGAAGTTATTTTATTATTTTTAAAGATTTTTAATTATTAGTAAAACATTATTATATAACTATGCCTCTTGATGAGTTCAAG
>MKEJ01018811.1:0-12181 GCA_001753735.1 Embelia ribes
ATTTACATCAAATAAAAAAATAATAATAACATCAAACATACATTTTATACCCTTTTATTCATTCAAAAGGAATGGTGTGAAGGATCATAAGCTATTGGTGCCTTGATATGTAATAGGAAATATAAGTGAGAAATAGACTCCTTCAGTTTCACCTTATTACCTCTATGAGAAATGACTTGGTTGAGAAAATGGAAGTTGCGGTTGCACAAGATCATCATAACCAACATTCCATTTAAAATCTGGTAATGGATAGTTATCTCGGGTACTATCACTATAAGGAAAATAACTTGAAGTAGGACACACGCTCAGTGGATTAGAATAATTCTGACTATTGCTACTAAAAAATGGTTTACTCCTACAGAAGCCATATTCTCCGAAGTTACATATTGCTTGACTTGAAAATCTCTGATGACTCATCACAATATCTCAAATTTTGCTACTCCTTATTTTTGTCTCGTGTGCAAACATCGTTAAGCTTGAAAATTTTTCTTGGGATTCATAGTATGAGATCTCTGATGACAATATCATCACCTATATCTTGTAATCCAAAATTTCCATGGAAATCATTACCATCCCTTATACTTGTATGACTATGATCACCTTCTACATTATTTCCTCAATCATCTGATAGAGTTTGACCACAATTATCATCATGACCTTGAGCTTTTGGAAGCACTTCTTGGCTCAGGCTGGTCTCCACCTCTACCATTACTGTCACCATCACTAGAGACATCATTAGTATCATCACTATTATCATCATCCATCTGATTTATCCATTCTGAGTTATATTGACCGTCCAACACAGGCAATTCTTATTCTTGTAACCAATGATTTAGTGGATCATCTTCTTCAAAAATATAGTCCAAATTAATAGGATTAAATTTCCTATCAATTTCTCCTTGACTTTTTCTATTAATATGTCTTATTTTTAGTCTCATATTATATGTAATATAGACTAATTTTTGAAGTTTTTGATACTTTAACCTGTTCCTTGTCTTTGTATGAATTAGAGTAAAAGTACTCCAATTACATTCACAATTAGATGATGATGTAGTTTGACTCAAAACTTTAATAGCTATTTGTTGAAGTTTTGGAGCACACGTACCATGAATAATCCACCATTCAGCTACAAAAATTAAAATAAAAAATATCAGTAAAATATTTAATACGTAAAGAGTTTTTATGAATACTTTATACTCAAATCTAAAACCTGGATTGGTCATTATGCTTTTTGTACCACATGTGTTCCAAATATATCTTCTTCTTCTTCTTTTTCTTCTTCTTCCTCCTCTTCTTCTTCTTCTTCGGAAATTTCAAGTATATTGCAAAGAAAGAAACATACAAGTCTTTCATTACTAGCACAAGTCCCAAGCTAATAAAGAAACAAGTAACAAGAGAAGGAAAGAAAAGAAGAGGCCACCCATGAGGTTTATAAACCACCTCATGAGTTGGCATCTACTAATAATATCCACTAAACCAAAACACCAACTAATAGAAAAAAAAAACAAGAAGTGATGGCCGAAGCCAACTGTAGTCGTGGCAACTATGGCATAATTATGGTAGTCATCCCCATGATTTCCCCATGAACATAAGCACTTGAGTGGTCCATTCCATCATCCTTGCCTTTTACTCTTTTCATCCTTGATAGACAGAGGAACAAAAGGTAAGTCTACCGAGCTTCCCTCCTTTGCTCTTTCCTTTGAACTTCTTGATAGCCCAATTGATCCATTCTTCCCAACCCTTCTCATGAGGTAGTCGAATGAAAGTTCTTTGAAGTCTAGCCCAAATCTCTTTGGCAAAGGAACAATATGTAAGAATGTTGTCTTGACTTTCCTCCTCAACCTTGAATAGGACACTTCTATTAGCAATGTAGATTTCTCCACTCTTAACTTTGTCAAGCGTAGCAAGTTTTCTCTTTAGAGCTAACCAAGCTATGAAGCTACATCTAGGTATAATCGGACTACCCCAAACCAAAGACGCCCAAGTTACCTTATTCCTCATTTCCAGCATTGTATCCCAAGCTAGATGCACCGAAAAATCCTACCCATTCCCCCATTGTAACCGGTTCGGGTAATGGCCTATGTACTGAATTGACTTATCTTGGAGCTCCAATAATCCAATGCAATTAGGAAACGACAACTTGAAAATCCTCAATCTACAAAGATCCCTCACTTTAGTTCTCTCCCCAGTCCGAATTCCAAAATTAGCCTATCATTGTCGGTAATGCAAATAGGTTATTCTTGCATCCAAAGGTCAAACCAAAATGAGGTATTCTTCCCATCTCCAATCTTAATTCTTATGTGTTCACCTAAAGGTCCCCTCAATTGTAGTATTTTCCTCCAAGTCGAAGAACACTTTTGGGGGATCTTCTATTGCCAAAAGGTATAGTTTCTTATTAATTTTGCTTTAACCTAATCCTTCCAAATCGAATGTTGCCCATACTTACACAAGTTCCAAACCACCTTGGCCAAGGACACCTAATTCTATTCTTTGATATTCTTAATGCCCACACCACCTTCATCACAAGGAACAGTAACATCCTTCCAAGCAACTTTGGCACTGTGAGTTTTTAGCTCAACCCCTGACCAAAGAAAGGATGAAGTGTGCACTCCAATACGATTGAATGCTAAAGAGGACTGATTTGACCTGTTGAAGCCTATCCACATATGAGAGGAAATTTTTTGTCCATGAGGATATTCTTTTAGCAATCATTTCCTTAATGATAGTACAATCCAATTTCTGAAGCTTAGTGGTGATAAGGGGAACACCGAGGTATCTCATAGGAAGGTTGCCAATAGGAAAGCCAAAGATGTTCTTGATTCTCGTTTCAATATTTCGACCCAATCCGGCTACAAGCAAGTTACTCTTATCAATTTTTGGTGCCATCCCGAGACCTCCATGAAGGTGTCAACCAAATGTTTTAGGATCTTTGCCATGGCCAAGTCCCTTTTGCCAAACATCAACAAGTTGTCCGCAAAGCAAATGTGGGTTATCTTAGTTTTTGAAGCACGCCAATGTTATTTGTAGCTTGGGCCGAATTCCTACAAAAAAATGCAAGAAAGAGCATCCATGAACACCACAAAAAGTTAAGAGGATAGGGGATCACCTTGGCGTAACACTCTACTGCTTGTAAAGAAACCATGAGGGCTACCATTGATGCTAATATAGAAGGATGCAATTATAACAGATTCTTTAACCCAATCAATGAATAAGCTAGGAAAACCCTTCACTTTAAACATGTCCCATAAAAACTCCCAACAAACCGAATCATAAGCTTTCATTAAATCGACTTTTATGGAAAATCTAAGAGGACCTTTATTCGTATGGTAGTTATGTAGGAGTTATTGGGCTAAGAAGATGTTGTCGCTAATTTTCTTCCCTTGAACAAAAGTGGTTTGACTATAATCAATCAACCCCGATAAGAAAGGTTTCATTCTATTGGCCAAAATATTCGAGATCGTCTTGTAGAAGACATTACAACATGCTATTGGCTAGAAGTCCTTCAAGCAACTAGGATTTGGAACTTTAGGAATAAGTGCCAAGAAAGTAGAGTTTAGATGTTTAATTAGTTTTTTGCTCTCAAAAAACTCAAAAACGGCTTTGATGAAGACACTACCAACAATCTCCCTAGTACATTGGAAAAAACACCTATTCCAACCATCAGGTCTAGGGCGTTGTCCTTTCCAGTACTAAACAACACATCCTTTACTTCTTCCTTGGTGACTCACCTTGTAAACTCATCTAAGGATACGGATGGATCATCCACATACTTGGTGATAACTCCATCCAGGTAGGCTTGTTTAGCCGAGAAGAGCTCCTTATAGAAATTGACCATTTCATCCTTTATAAGTTTTTTATCCGAGATCTCTTCCCCTTTCTCATTAGTAAGCGACTTTATCCGGTTGTGGTTATATCTTTGCCGAAGTGATTTATAGAAAAAAAAGGAGTTATGATCCTTCTCTTTTAACCATACTATTCTACTCTTTTGCCTAGCTTCACTTTCTTCTTGTAGAGCCAATTGACTAGCTTCCTTTTTAAGAGACCCAAGGATTAGAAGGTCTGCCGGACTTCGTCTTCTAGCATCAAGGTCCAATTGAAGTAAGTTAATATGTCTTTCAATATCCACGCATGCTCTATTTCTGTCTTCTTTCTTTCTACTAGCAAGTTTCTTAAGAGCCATTTTTACCGTTTGAAGTTTCTTGCTAAACACAAACATCTTATGCCCTTCAACGTAAGTGTTACAAGCCTCATTCACCATGATTTTAAACTCGGGGAAATTCTTCTAAAATTTAAGAACTTAAAAGGTTTTGGACCCCCATCAAAGTGAACACCTAAAGAAAGCACCATGGGAGTATGATTGATACAATGGGTTACAAAGTTGGCCTCAGAGTTAAGAAGAGCTCTAAGCCTAATATCATTAACAAGCCCCCTATCTAGCTTCCTTCAAATAAGGTAGTCGCCATTGTTATTATGCCAAGTAAAGAAAATTCCTTTGTATCTCAAATCCTCAAGTATAGAAGCACGAAAGCATTTATCAAGATCCCCATGTAACTTGGCCACTATTTTGTCCCCCCTTTTTTTCATGAGCATATTGAATAGCATTAAAATTGCCTAGAATTACCCAAGGATCATTTTGAATAATATTGTTAATATTAATTAACTCGGCCCAAAGAACTTTCCTTTCTTGAACATAATTTGACTCATAAACAAAGGTAGCAAAATAAACAATCTTTTTATAATAAACGACTCAAATTTACAATGGATAAATTGTTTCATATTTCCCACAATCGAGATATCCCAAATCAAAGGATTCCATCCAATCAAAATACAACCCCTAGAATTACTAGCACAATTATGAACAAAGCTCCAATTCGACCAAATGGCCTTATACATTTCATCTACTTTCTTAATATAAACTTTATTCTCAGTAATGCCAAAACAAGAAATTTTATTATCATAGATAAGTTTTCGTACCTCCATATGTTTCAAGGGGTCATTTAAACCATTCACATTCCAACAAGAAATTTGATAAATCAAGGTGAAGGGGTCAAGACCCTAAGTTCCTTTATTGCCACCAGAAAAGCATCCACCACCTCCATTAACCATCTTCTTCTGCTGTGTTCGCTTCTTCTCATATTTTTCTTCTTTTTCTTATCAATCTCATCAACCATTATAATTTTATGCCCCCAAAGAGTTGGAGAAGGTGAATCTTCCCCTGCCTCTATTTGTGTTGAGACAAAGTTTACTTTCCCTCGGATAGCAACCGCTCCAAAGTCCCCTCCAAAGCTTCACCTAGTCCAATGTGTAGCGCATGGTATCATTTCCCTTCCATATATCCTCTACCAATCTCCCCTCTTCTATAGCCACACCTTTCTTACTTGTGCATTCCAACATACCTTCTACTAACTCTCCATCTTCAAGAGCCTTGAGTTGATTATAACTTGAGGTCAAAGGTTGACTTGTGGGGATGGGTTGAGGGGTGTTTTGGTTTGTGAAAATGGCCGAGGCTGTGGCCGGCTTAAGGGGATATGTGGTTTGGTTATGGATTTTTGGTTTATAGATGAGGTCATGTTTGTTTGGAAGAAGTTTAACAAGGTTTTGTTGTGGTTTTGGGTTTGGTTTAATATACCCGGTAGTGAGGGCTTGAGGGGGCTTTTTCAGACAAGATTGGTTAGAGTAACCAAACACATTGCACAAGCTACAATGCCTTGAATACCAACTATATTCAACCCGAACCTCAAAGGCTTCGTTGAAATTGGTTTGAAATATAAACGAGTTCGGGAAGGCACTTCCAACCTTCATTTCCATACAACGGTTTTCCAATCTTACTTGCAATAGTGCTTAGCTTTGAGTTGGACCAATAGATATTTGGGATGCCGAAAAGCTTGATCCAATTCGGGATGGTTTTGAATCTTCTTTGCAAAGTCAAAAATTCATGTCCAAGTTTTATGATAGATTTGTTGGCCTAGGATGATCTACATCCCCCTTTTAAGCACATGGTTAATACCCTTTTTTTTTTTTTTTTTTGGCAATTGGTTCACACCCTCTTCTACATTGAATGAAAAAAGAATAAACCATATTTGTTAATCCGCACTTCTTTAAGGCCATATTTCCCCCAAAGCAAAAAAATCCTTTGTTGTAGAATTTTAAAAGGTAATCTCATATCCATCGAATAACCCACGATTGTATTCTTCCATAAGTCTTCACCCTCCTTAGAAGTTCATTTGCCAAGAGTAAGCCTTCCATCTTTATCCAAAGCAGGATTCACAAAAGAGAGATTCAATCTTTGAGATGTGGCCTTGATGATATTTTCCCAAGGAGTCTTTGAAGGTCTCAAGGATGGCAAAGGATGGGTTGAGTTTGATATGTGACTGGGTTGGGTTGGTAGTATGGTAGCTAAGTGACTTGTGGAAGTAGATAAGGGTAGAACCGGCTTAGGGATTAAAAGTTGTTGATCGGGTAAGTTAGGTTGACTAGGTGAAAAAAATGGGTTAAAAGGTTATTGACCGGGTATGCTAGGTTGACCGGGTAACCCCGGGTTGGTTAAATGACCTAGGTTAAAAATGGAGGGAAGCAAGGGTTTTGAAAATGGAGACCGGAGGCCGCTTGGGGAGTTAGTTGGACTAACTAGTCCGGTTGGGTTGTTGTTTGGATTGGGTTGTTGAAGAAGGGGTAGGGTAGGCTTTGAGAAAAGTAGGAAAAGTCTAAACTAGGCTCACTAGGTCAAGAGCATCTTTTGTACTTGAACTTCCCCCATGTGACTCCTCATGTACCTTTGACCTAGGGTCACTATCACCATTTGTACCTTCAAGGCTAGACTTATTCATATGTAAGTTTCCCTCTAAAACTTTGGTTTTGAAATGGCTGGAAGTCACGGATGGTTCCCAGACACCAGTAGGCCACTTGGCCAAAGATACATATCTAGCCTCACTAGGCTCCTTAATTGTTATTTCCCCTTTTTGTGTATGGCATCCAATCGGATAGTCCTTAGTCGGACGAACATTTCCGGTTAAATAATTGGTCACAGCCACCCCTTTCCCCCTCAATAATCTCTTCATTTCCTCTTCCCCAAGGATGGTATCAACTTCTCCTATCTCACTTTGTTCCTCATGCATTTTACAAGAGCTTGATTAAGCATTCTTCTAACCTCCCCAACCCTTTCTTGATTTAGGAGCTTATTATTATCATCAATGGCATCTCTATCTTCCTCATATTCCCCTACTATGGATAGATCTTCCTTAACCACAAGCGAAACCCCATGCCTTATCTTCTACTAATTATTTGCCCGGATAAGCTCATTGTCTATGGCATGGAGGTGGCAACAAGCTTGAACAATTTTACATGATGTGGCTCTACCGAAGCTTCCCTCAGTTTCCATAAATTGGGGCTTAATCGGAGAGCTCTCCTCCTCTTCATCTTCACTTTCCACACAAGGAAAGGAAGCATTCCTAGCCAAGAAAACACCTTGGCCAAAGTTCATCAATACCTCCTCCTCATCCTCGCTAGACGAGATGTGATAAGTTGGCATAGGAGAAGGTAGAGGGTATGCACATTACCACTATCTTCATCCGTATTGATATTCTCTTCTTCGGTGATAAGAAGTTCAAGCCTTGCGGTGGTTATTAAGCCCAGGTATTTGGCTGCCAGAGGTAGGAGGTTGGATGGGAGGTTGTCGGGGTATGTGGCTGCAGGAGGTGTAGGTTGTCTCGAAAGAAAAATAACCACAATAGACAAATTATTGTAAGTATTTTGAATAATTAAATATTTCATTCTTTAAATAAATATATTTACCTGATTTAGAGTTCTAACTTGTGCATCTAAACTTGGCTCCAACCTTTGAATAACTTTTTCCACTTTCACCATCATGTTCGGGTTGTTACAAATTACAGACAAAGTAAAACCATGAGAACTTCTTGATGTGCTAGAACTATATTGGAACTAAAGATTTTAAAAAAACTTTACAAAAAAATTAAAAAATTAATCATTTAACTTCTTTTTTATTTTCCCTCACCATTTTATATTATGTATTTACTAGGAGAAAAAAGATACCAATTGCATGCAAATCATGATGCAATTGAAAATCTCATCGCTTGTCAATAATCTTGATATACTTGGTGTGATATTGACAATTAGCAATAATTGCACCCCTTGCCAATGACATTGCTTTAAAAATAAATCCAATTGTGGAATTTTCATCCCCATCAGCTAACCTTAATACCTTCATTAATAGCTCAAGAACTTGACAAAGCTTGTTAGCCTTCTCCCAAAAACTTCTGCCCATAATTATTTTTCTTGATTCGCATGGAGGCCCTTTTATGTCATCCCCATTTTGTAATTTTTCCACTATTTAGAACTAAAAATAGCGCTTAGTTGCTGCTTAAATCTGACAATATTCTCAATGCCAATAAAATTTGTTGCAAATCTAGTTCTTCCTGGTAGATGAAATTCTCTGTCTTTAGTAAATGTTTTCATAAAATCATGAGCCCATCCACAATTGCAACGGTTGATATAGTATCGTAATGGCCAATATAGCAGACTTAATGGCCGTTACGGCTGTAAATTTTATTCTCGCCTCCGTAACGACCCATAACAGTTTTGACGACTCCCAAAACTATTACATAACAGCAATACGTAACGGACACCGCCGATATTTAAAACTCCGATCGCTATATAGAAGTTTTAGATGGAGCAAATATTCCATTTTACCCTACCATCCTCATTACAGTCAGAAGCCTTGGTCCCCATATTGAATACTTACCCAACTGTAATGGTAAATTTAACCCGCACATATTCATTATGGTTGTATAAGTATTCCATTCTGCATAGGAAAATCGTACGACCTATGTTCTAATACAACTTTGCAGGGAACCATAGCTCTTAAAATGAAAAGCAACCAAGACTCTGATACCATTTTGTTGGGAACCATAGCACCTGAACTGAAACTCTAAAACATAATTCCCAACTCGATGCACTCAATAGAAGCATATATAATTTCATAATTCAACAAATTAAATAATTTGCATCCAAGGAGCAATGAAATAACCAACCAATCGCCTACAACTGGAGAGTATATAAGACAACGAAAACCCCTTTTGCAAATAGGGTAAAAACTCAAAGCTTAGCTCAGCCAAATGAGTGAATTGTAATTAGATCCAGTACAAATCAGCTTGTGTCAGAGAGGATATAAACAAGAAGATCAATGGAGTATGCAATAATTACCATCCATCTAGGACAATAGGATTAGGGCACAAGTCCCAAAGCTTACCCAAGAGCTGAATAAGGTGACATGAGGAGGACAAACCCTATTGGACTATTAACTCAAACCCTTGGCAAACCCAAACCAATCAAGTTTTGATACTACCCTTCTTGGTGCTCAATCTCTCTCTCCAAATCCCCAATTTTAGTAGCCCTCATGATGGAACATAGCTCCAAAACAATATGGGCATACATAATCGATGGTCAAATTCGAAGAAACTGGTATTGAAAACCTTCCATCCGGATGCTACTCACCTTCTACTAGATGTCGACTTTAGAAGATAACTGCCCACTTCCTGACTTTGGTATCTGGACTGGCCTGACCGCTATCTGGATGAACTGCAACAATGCAGTTCCGGCTGCAACTACTGTCAAGCAATTGAGTATCGAATGTGAACCTAGTTCCTTTCACATGCATCGGAGCTCCACTTCACTAGCCCAGTACATACTCTACTAGGAGAGATACAGCCACAAAATCACAAAAAAAATAGCTTATGACATTGAGAAAGCAGTAACAATACCTGCTTCTCACTTGAAAAAGGAGAATTTATAAGCCCTTTCAATTGCCATTTAAAATTACCTTGGCCTTGGCGAAGGTATTACATTTGATTGTGCGAATAGGCCTATTTGTTGTTACAATGACGTGCTTTTAACTGAAACCATTTCTTAAATTTGCTAAGAGGTACATAACTGATTGCTGAAACATGGTGAATGCTTATTTTAAGTAAAGCCCTGCACTTGATTCCACAAGGTTCAGTGTCGGCTAATGTAATTATGATGAAGTTGAGAGTACTTTGTCCAGACAATGTAACAGAAATAAGGGTAGAAAGGCAAGAGCGATAAGATAATGCACTTTGCTTTTGCAGTAGATAGGCACAAATCACACACATTAAAGTAGAGAGGTGGCATTGGGATATACAAAGACTAGAAATATGTATATGAGAAGCAGAAACAATTGCTTCTCCTTTTCATAGCCAACTCAAGCAAACTCTTGAAGACTGAAAAAATAGCCTTTTAAAGCATAAGAATTAGGAAATGTGTACCAAGTCCAAATGAAAAGGTGAAAATTTGTTTCAATCACAGTGTCTTGTCCAAATTGGTTACACACTTCAAATACAATGGCAGGAACTTGTTACAATCAAATCAAGAGACAGATAAATCAAATCAAGAGGCAGATAAAAACAATGCCTTTCTCTTGGAGAAAAGAAGGAAAAATAAAATATAAAAAAAAAAAAAAAGAAACCTTACACATGAAACCACAATCTAGGAAAGCCGCATTACACAATCCTGTAGATAGATATAACAAGCTACTTAATAATCACACTACGTGCTTAGAGTCGGCCAAGTTTTCAAGTTTCTGGAAGAGCTCTGTCATCTGGCCCAGCAAGCATAATCTGTCATTAAGGCATTTTTACTACTAATTAACAGTTCTTTATTTAAGGAAAGGAAGAATATGCTAATCATAGGTGTAATACTCTTTACAAGTGAAACTTAATATATGACATCTCATCTTAGTCATCTATAATGGCTTTAACATTCATGGAGATTTGTCAAGTGTTAAGATTCGACCGTTTGAAGAAGTATCAATTAAACTCTCATTTATTTCACAAAATCATGTGGAGATAAATTTGCAACACTCACATTGCAGTCAAATGCAAACCTTCTGGCGAGCATAATAGCTGCATTCCTTTCCCTCTCTGATTCAAATGCTAGCACAAAGGAGACCCCTGATTTTGCTTTCCAAAATACTGCCTGAGCTGCTGCATTCCCACCACCTCTGACCCCGCATAACTAATTTCGAAAAACAATATCAAAACCACTATGGCATGGCCCTTTCTCGTATCTATTTTATTCAATATTCTTAGTTAGGTAACTTCAATGTTGATTAACCGCAAGCTTTTCCAAGATAAATGTAGAGTTACTTGGATATTTCATAAGGAATAAAAGACGGTTTATTTCCAGATCCAGTGGAGCTACAATGCCGCAACAAATGCTCACTAGCGACTAGATGTTCCATAAGAGAAACTTCATTGTAATTTAGGGTTTCTGAGAGCATTTGCATCAAATTCACGCAACATATTCTCTAAAATACAGAAAAAAATGGAATTTCTCTATTTTATAGAATCTATATTTCTTATTTTCTTCATCAAATTATCTATCAAATTCTCTACTATATTAAAATATTATTTTTCTTTAACCATTCCTTACTTAAAATTCCACGCATACTAATACATTTAATTATGAAATATTAATTATTTAATTATATAGTAGTCAAAAAATATTATTCCTCTTAGTTTAAATTTATAATTTTTATTTTCATTTAATTTATTAATTCATTATATAAATAAAAATTATAAATATAATATGTCTTTAAGCAAAGAAAAAGAAAGAGAAATATAAGTGATGAGATAGAAGAAAAATATAAAAAAATATTCTATAAAAATTTATTATTTAATTGTTATAAATATAAACAGAATTTCATAATAAATAACTATTATTCCTTACCATTAAATATTAAATATTTATAACATAAATTTAAATTTAAATTTTAATAAATATTTAGTTTAAATAAAAAAATTTAAATTCAATTATATGTTTATTATATGAATTTAAAAATAATGATTTTTCGTAAATAATAATAAAAATTATGATTATTTATTTTTTTAAATATTAAACTTATTTTCTATATACTGAAAGTTTTAGTTTATACATCATTTAGTAGTTTTAAACTCAATAATTATAAACTCTTAGTGAACGATAATATTCGAACTTACTGAAAAAATTAGCTATAGCAACCGCCTATATTAGGTTGACTCCGAGAACTAGACATATACCAGGAAGACTTATAAATATGTAAGCACTTAAAAATTAATATTCACTAAATGTATTTTTTTTCTTCCAAAAGTGCTTATTTAGAAATCTATTT
>MKEJ01018812.1:0-10607 GCA_001753735.1 Embelia ribes
TGCTACAGATAAGGTTTTAAATAACGGTGTTGGCTTCTGTAATGGTAATGGTGGCAGTGTAACAGTTTCGAAATGTAATGGCTAAAGCAAAACTGTTGCAGAAAGTAAAGCTGCGAATTTTTTTTAATTTCGTTTGACTCATCTAAACTTTAATATCACGCATTATTTATACAATAGAATTACATTCTTAATAATTTCGTATTCTTTTTATAACTTTAATGTTAAAATTTCTTAATAATTTATAAAAAAATATGTATTCTTAATACTGTAATACTTTTTTATTTTAATATTTTCATATGTTTGAGCTATTAAATATAAAAGGTCATGTTTCATACAATAAAAACTTATTTAAAATATATAACAATCGTTTACATCAAATAAAAAATAATAATAACATCAAACACACATTTTATACATTTTTATTTTATATCCAAAAGGAATAACGTGAAGATTCATAACTTGCTTCTTAATTATCACTATTGGTGCCTTGCCATGCAGTAGGAAATATATATGAGAAATATTCTCCTTCAGCTTTACGTTGTTAGCTATCTGAGAAATAGCTTGGTTGAAAAAAGGAAGTTGAGATTGCACAAAAACACCCAAAAAAAAAGAAAAAAAGAGGTTGCACAAGATCATCATAACCAACAGCCTGGATAAAATCTAGTAATGGATAGTTATCTTGTATTCTATCACCATAAGAAAAGTAATTGGAAGAAGTGAGATACATGCTTGGTAGATTAGAATAATTCTAATTATCATTACTGAAAAATGGTCCACTCCCACTAAAGCCATATTCTTCGAGACTATACATTCATTTGTTTTCAAATCTCTCTTCTGGCTTATTACAGAATGTAAAATTTTGATACACCTTATTTTTGTCTCGTATGCAAACATGTTTAAGCTTTAAAGTTTTTCTTGGGACTCATGGTATGAGATCTCTGATAATAATATCATCTCTTATATCTTATAATCTGAAATTTCTACGAAATTCATTATCATCTCTCGTGCTTGTTTGGCCACTCAATTTTTTTTTTTTTTTGCCTTTGATAAATTATTTTCGTATTATTATGATAAATTTTCTTTCTAAATCCCAAAATATAATTGTTTATTTTTTTTAATTTAATTTTATTTTTCTAACGGCCATAACGGCCAATACAGTGGACATAACGGTCATTACGGCTGCGAATTTCATTCTCACCTCCGTAATGACCTATAACAATTTCGGCGACTCCTAAAACCATTGCGTAACGTAATGATAACAACTTATATTTGAAACCCTGTTGTCCCGTCAACTAATATGAACTTTTCTTCAGGTTGACTGAAATTGAAAAAACTATTTTTATTTCTCTTATTAATATTTATCCATCTTGAGCAACAGTAAGCATAAAATTGTTTTTATAAAATTGCATGAAAAGGAAAAAAGAAAACAAATGACAATGCATTACTTTCCTCCATATTTTTTTCTCATTTACGTAAAACCTATGCAACACATTCAAATGTTTCAGTCTCAACCACATCATAACAGCAAATTAGATGTGAACACCGGTTTCTTTAGCATGTCTCAACATCCTAAAACTTAAAAATATTTGGACCTCTTTCTCTCATCAATAATGGCGGACCTAAAATATCCCAATAAGAGAGGCCAATTCAATTATTTTCTGCAAGAGATTATCTTGTTGGGAAGGTTGGGGTTTCTTTTTTTAGGGGATCATTTTGGCGCTTTGGTATTCCAATGCTAAACAACATATCTCACACCTTTTAATCTACCTTAGAAACAAGGGTAGGCTCCATGGGCGTATATATTCGCATTGCCCGTTGAATGCAATGGGTTATTATTTAGTTTTGAGAATAGAGAGAAGCAAATTGATATAGGTGAGGGGTTGCTGCATTCACCCAATGTTGAGGGTTTCGCTACTTCCAATTAACCTTTGGAATGAAAGTAGCAACGTCCAAGACTGTGGAACTTTACAACTTGACGTTGAAACAGATCACATAACCTAACAACAATAAACAAAATCAACATTAAAAAAAAAAAATAAAAAAAGACATAAAACTATCATTACTTTTTCTTTAATGAAAAAAAAATCAAACTATAAATAAGAGAAAATTATTTAATCCGCAAACAGAAAAAAAAAGTGATCTGCCTAGCTGGTGCTATGCCATTTATTTAAAAATGTGTAGTTCAGATTAAAAAAAATGATTCCATATAAAATTTAATTAATAAAAAGATTAATTTAATTTCCGCTATCCATTAAATGGCTCATTTTTTATGGGCAAAGTTTGCCCAGCCAAGAGAACCATTGGGTCCCCACAAAATTATTTGAGTCTAATTAGCAATTTTTAAGTAAATAAATTAATTTATTTTCATCTAAAAAAAACTTGATGCATTGGTTTTTTAAATGCACGTAGATTGCTTTGCAATCAGCTTTAAAATAATTCAAAAAAAAGTTAATGTGAAGTATTTTATTGTGAAAGGTACAACCATAAGTTCACGGATTTGAATGTTAAATGACTTTTTTTTTTTAAAAGAAAAAAAAAAGGGTTAAATGGTGATATATTCAAATTTTCATTTTTCCCCTATACTTCCTCTTAAGTTTCATTTTAACTTTTATTCACTTGTTTATTTTACCCCTAACGTTCAATTGAGTTATGTTTTACGACCTAATGTTTTGCTTATTTCATTTTACACCTTTTCATTCAGCTTGATTTCCACTTTATCAATTTCATTTCATTTTTTCCCGTCATAATTAATATCTTTAGTTTCTATTTTTCTGTTTTTCCGGTTTAGAATCTTATACCAAAGCCTCTACGATTTCAAATTCAAAAATCAAGATGGTAGCCAGGAATCCTGAAAGAAAAAATTATGGGAATGATGAAACTATATATAAATAATTTAAACTAAAATTTTATTAATAAATTTACATATTAAACACACTTAAAACTGATGGGAGGTGCTGCAACCGCATTGCAAAAGCAAACGGCACATTATTCATATAAATTTTAAAATTTTTCAAAAATTCTACCGCACAGCTCCTTTGCACAAAAAAATTATTTATTTTGCTATACATGATAGAAGGGCTTAACCCCCTATTCAGAAATCATGACTTCACCACTGCAAGTATAGATAACGTTAGGAAAGAGCATATGACAAATTCAGAAAATACCTTATTCGAATTTCGCAAATCCGAAATAAATATTGAATTTCCAAACCCGAATTACTCAAAGATAATATTAAATTACTTGAACCCGAATTATTTATAAAAAATTCAAACCTAAACCGAATCTGATTTAGACTAAAACTCGAATCGAACCCGAATTATATGCATCAAGGCATCGTTTTCTTATTATATATAATGTAATATAATATAAAATTACGTCGCTTCATTATTTGAGTATTTCGGGTAATTAAACCGAATTCGAATCCGAACCCGAATTTTGGGTATTTTGGGTCAGTTACTTGAAATTGGGATTGAGTATCCGAATTTTTGCTCTCCGTGAATCACGTTAAGACAACAAATGATGATACTTATCTTATTAAGATAATATAATCACCGATTCTTAATTCATGGCGCCAAAGTAATTTGGATTTAATTATATACTTTCAAATAATAGCGACCCATAACAATGGCCAAACAAGTCAAAAAGCCCTCACAGTCTCGAGTCATTATCAAAAACACGTGTCTTTTTTTGTTTTGACAAAGAGAACCAACTCTTTTTTAACTCTTTAAGTAATTTCTTAATGATGGTGATTAGTCATGCTAATCACAAATAGTATAATAAGCTTTTCATTGCATCTTTCACCGCAAACATTACCATCATCGAAATCAAAATAGCATTTTATTTAATTGCAGCATTAATTATTAATATTAATTTTAGATTATCAGTGACATTAAGGCACGGGTTGAGATTTTGTCGGTAGGATTATCTTGTTAAAAAATTAATGTTTGATTTAACTTTTGTGTATGGAAGTGTACTTGGTAATAGCGATTTGAGCATAATCTTGTATTAATAGGATGTTTGCCCTTTTGTCTTCATTGAACAAATTAATTTATTATGTCACAAGGCATAGGTAAAATGTCAAGTCCTAGAATAGTGATATTCTGTAAGCAAATATCTACTACAATTTAATTGAAATTTATTAAATTATAATTACGCAGTTGAGGAGTCTTGAGGATAAGAAAAGTAGAGGACTCGATGAGAAAATTGAATCTTGCAAGTTATTTAGTCTTCAACTCTTTTTTGGTAGGCTGCTTTCGGCTCAACGTACAACTTTTGCACGATTCAATGTCGTAAACGGGATAAGGACCCGAGCCTGTGACTAAACTATCATTACTTTTTAATTAAGAACAATTAAAATTAAATTAAGGCAACTTTCAAATGAGGGGGATGTTTTGTCACACTAATGAACTCCACTTAATCACTTACATTTGCTTTTGAACTCATGGGTGGTTAAAGATAGAGCTACTAGGATTTATTCATCAACATTCTCAATTGCTTAGTGCCACGAGCCGATTAATTCTCATAATTCCTCTAATTAACGCGTCACCACTATCGCCAATCAAGGCTCGTATGGACACTTTGTGCCTCGAAATGTCAGTGGATGACACTCAGACCAAGCACAGTTCCGTAGAATGGATGACTTCCCTTCACTCCTGGAGACAATAAAAATCAAAAATTAAATTGCAAAAATTATATTTCCAAAAAGTTATTGAACAAGGAATGAAACTATAGAATTGAATTATGGTGAGATTAGTGCCAAATTCTATCATCACCCCTGACAGTATATGTCGATATTACTTGTTTCTAATGAGGTGTATGCTAGCCTTGTACTTAACACGGCCCCTCACGTGTTACTCAACACATCAGATGCTTTCTACTTCGTCGGAAATTTAGGGACTAGGGCGGACAACAATGTCGCAGACTGCTTAGCTATATCTATTTTATATAGGGCTTGTTTGGTTGCAGTTTATAAACTCCAACTTTTCTTTTTTCTTTTTTTTTTGCTTTAAAACTGACAGTGTTTAGCTACCCAGCTTTTAAGATAAGTTTGTTTGTTGTTTAAACCTGAATAATTTGATAAGTTTTAATATGAATGAATCAAACAATTTTTTCAGTAAAACATAAACTCAGATAAATTCTAAAATAACTCTTGAAACATATTTCTTCTATGCTACGCCGTTGTTGTCTTATAGAATCCGGATTACACAAATTTGAGAGAATTAGACGAATGTTCCGCATAGTTTTGATGAAAATTATACTTTTGGCACCTTTTTACATTTGAAACACAAGTCCCAAAAGTTTAACATGCGGACGGATTTCATCCCAAAATTTTTCAAAAGAGTGACAGATTTGGTACTGTTTGTAGTTTTTCCTAATATATAATCATATATAATTTGCTCAGAATTGGAGATGGTATCAGCATAAAGTTTGGGGGGGACTAAACGAACCTGTCTGCTCCTTCGACATTGGAAAACGTAACAAAATCGGGCCATATATAGCAAGGCAAAAGTAAACCAGCAAGTTGAAGAACCGAAATCCGAATATGAAGTGTCAACAAATACTTTATTTCTCATAATTTAACTAAATTAATTCCTGATTTTCTTTTCCATCCAATATAGCAACGAATACTACAACGCATATCGGTACTAAAACCATAAGCTAAATTTTTTTTTACCAAATGCAATGTAAAGACTTGCATCAAAAAATGTGGACGACTCATATGCCGTTCCAAAATCTCTCGTGATCATCAAAATTTGATGGACGAGCAAGATAAACATCAACTGCACAAACACGACGGTTTCTCATCATACCAAAGGAAATATAAGAAATACACATGTAATTATAAAATATGTAAAAAAGTTCTTAAGATAAATTACAATGATAACCATGGAGCGAAAATAAGCAAGGCTGCTGATATCCGAAATGACATAATCATCGTACTCTAATTGTAGCGACTCGTGCTAAGCAACAGTTAAGGCCGGGACATGATTATTATCTCGCATGTCAATAGGAGGGGTCCAGGATTTCCTGAATGTCAGAAAAATGAAAAAGAAAATTGTTCATTAAGAAAAATTTCTATTTTTCCTCATTGTAAATTGTATAGCATGAAGATCCAAGTCGAAAAACTCAAACGAAAACATGTAACCATATAAGATTTTTGTTTGATTGCAACTTTTAGGCAAATAAGCTAGCTTATATATATCTAAGAAAAAAGTTGTATGAATCCAACTTAAAATTTTCAGTTTATTTATGCCAAAACAGCAAATAAGCTCAGGTTCAAAACTGAGCAACCAAATATTGTCCAGTTTTTAAGCAAAAAAACTGATAAGCTGCAACTTATAAGCTGTAACCAAACAAGCCTTTAGTCCCAAGATAATTTCCAAAAGCCTACTACTCTATTCAACGATTTCTCGAGGAGGTGCTAGAATATAAGCTTTCTACAATGGCTTACAATTAAATATGCAACTAATGCGCATGTTTGGTTACAACTTATAAGCTTTAATTTTTCAACCTTTTTTGGCTAAAAGTTGGGTAGTGTTTGGCTGCTCAACTTAAAAGCTGAGCTTATTTACTGTTTTGACCTAAATAAATTAAAAATTTCAAACTAGATACACTGAAATAAGTTAGCGTATATTTGCTTAAAAACTACAACACTGAAAAGAAAAGGCTACAGCATGCACCAACTGCGCAAACTGAGCCAGCATTGAGGTATTATATATACACTACGGGACGAGCAAAACTTAGGATAAATTGTACCTAAGCACTTATTTAAGCATCGGCATAATATTAGAGGCAGATTCTTACAGATTTTTCTCATTCATCTAAATAAGATTTGTTACCATCTTCTATACAAGATTAAACTCACTCGTATATCAATGAAATTTTGTCAATCAAGCTGACGCGAGTATGTTTTCGTCAACCAAAATCATGCAGCAAATGGGTAGCTTTCCGAGTTCACACAAAATTAGGATCGCTTTCTGATATACTCGCGAGTTATTTTACTGATCTGTACTATCATATAATAAAAATGACGTGATACAATCTTTGCATACATGTACTCAATATCGCAGATGTGAGTATGCGCTCCATTCGATTAACTTAAAGGCATGGGTAGCGCGGAAAAGTAAAACTAATTCCAAAACAACGAGGGGGCTTAAAAGCATTCGGGTAAATTTGTGCTAATTTTCTTTGATGCAATTCAATTTCATTCGTTAAAAAGAAGCTACATTTTATGCACAAGTTTAAAAGGGAGAGCTGAAAGCATAATGTAAACCCGAAACAGTACCGAATGTCAATGGCCGTAACCTCTGGATTGCTTGTTACTGATGGAATCGTATAATTTGGCGAATATACCTGTTACGAGATAAGGTTATATATTAATCATCGTCATAAATTCAAAAAAACAGGTTAAAGAACATTTTATTTACAACATTTGCATTTTTCTTTTTCTGCATCGTCAACGTCATTGTTATAGAAGACGACGCGCAAACTGCAGAAGTAGATGAAACTCGAAGAGACAAAAGCATGGTACCGTGTTAAACCTCCCCGCTAAGATCAACTCTAATTCTAAATATTATCTAGTAAAATCAAATTAAATCAAAACCAATGCTAATCTTAACAGGTCAAATCAATTCTAATCTTAAAATATCTTTAACAGATAACTGCAAAATGCAGCCCATCCAAGTAAAAATGCGAAAATACCCGTAACATAGCGGACACATAATTTTCGTATGATATTACGTCGCCTGTGTCACAAGATAGCAATAATCACCTGATTGCATATTTCGCAGGTAGTATCGCCCTTCTTGTTGCACCATCCCTGGGTACACTTTCTGTGAGCAAACTGCATCAATATTCATAGATTGATCAACCATTCAACCATGTTAGCAGATTATACATATATACATACAACTTAGCATATAAAATAGGAAACTAAGTGTATTCTATTTATACCTAAAGAAGCAATACAAATAAATTACAACAGCTAAGAAGCATATCTAAACATATCAATGGCCTAACATCCAAACCAAGTGAGCATTTGTGCCATCTTATATTGGGCTTGTTTGGTGGTAGCTTAAAAGCTTAAGCTTCTTAGCTTTTTTTTCTTAAAACTGGACAACGTTTGACTGTTATTTTGACCTAAATAAGCTGGAAGTTGTGCATCCAGCTTTTCTCTTAGCCAAAAATAACTAATTTATTTGCTTAAAAGTTGCAACCAACATATATTCTGAAAAAGTAGGGCTACATAACACAACACAACGAAGTAACATACAAAATTCATACGGGTTACATGGATATAAATGTAGTCCACACGGGGTACCAAAAGCATTTCTCGTTCGAAAAATGTTTTATAAACAATATTTCATAATCCATATTTGGGGCTTGATTGGTGCAAACCGTGCTATGAGCTAGTTGGAAGGAATGCAGAATTAGAAACTAACGTTCATTATATATATATATATATATATTTATTATTATTATTATTATTTGGAAAGCTTCGATATTATTAACTCCAAAAAAATTATAATGAACTATAAGGCGATATATGTCTAGCCAATACTACAATGCTCCAGAATGAGCTACAATGCAACTTTCATTTTATGTACATTCTTTGAATTGATTAATTAATATATATTAATTACTATGCACTAAGATTATCTAATTTCTTTAATCAATAGTTTGCATTTTATATAAAAATTTGATCGATTGATTTATATTACTTAATATGTACTAAAACAGTAATATTTATTTAATAAAAAGGTGTATGATATTGAATTTATAATTCTTAAAATCACAATTTTGATCATAATCTCCAATATCAAACAAATGGAATTATTAGATGATTTTTTTTTAAAGCAAAAGACATGAAATTGAAAACAAAAAAATCAAAACTTGTGAACTAAATATAAATAAACGATAAAATCTTAGAGAGGTTTTTGATGATTGCCCAAATACGGAGTATATAACAATGGACATTGAAACTTTTGAACGAACAAGAATCAATAAGAGTACAGTTTAATATGCTATTTATTTCAATAAATAAAAAACTAAAAGAATCATCAAAGTCAAACCATGATACTTCAAAAACAAGATGCACTAAGTGTCACTAATTAAATTTTTTGGGATATAGAAAGTGTTTTATGGATAACTTTGGGAAATAATAAAGTAATTAATGAAAGAAGTAATGTGGACAGTTTATCAATTTTTTACATCGATTGCTTATTAAAGAATTTTTTATTTTGTTAAAAAATTACTTAAAAAAAACGGAAGAAATATTATTTTTAATTATAATGAATAACACATGATCAACCAAATTAAAATTAATTACGCAGATTAGTCAATATATAGTCGGAGAGATGATATTTAGACTTCCAACAAAACACATTAAAAAAGTGCTAAAGTTTTTAATAAATGCAAAAACCCGGAAGAACCTACTAACCAACCTACAAGAAAAACAACAAAAATAAATCAATTTAAATCCTCAAGGAACACAAAACACGTTTTCCAAGCAAACTTTTGTTTGCAATTTTTGGGTACGTGAACTCCAAAATTGTACATTTGGTGCATGACTAAGAATAATTATTAATATGGTATATTTTATTATGATCGTTATTACTAATGGCTTACAAATATATATTATTCGTAACAGTAAATAGCAAAAATATTTTATTTTTATGTTTTTATAGTTCTTCAATGCTAATGGTATTATTATTATTATTTTTTTTTATCACATACTCAATTTGGGATCACATGTCCCAAAATTGGGAAAAGGCCCAAGAAGCTTGTGAAAAGGGTAGTGAATTCCAAGAATAAAAAAATGTAGAAATTAATAATTTTTCTTGTTTTCTTACAAGAGATAAAGGACATGATATAGGAACCTAGCAAAGCACTAGTGGAATTCTGAGGGAAAACTTAGAAGAAGTCTAAAGAAAATTTGATAAACAAATCCAATCTTACATTTTGTAGGACAAAATTGCACAAAATTTCGCTTTATAATTACATATAAAGTAAGGGAAAACACAAGTACATATACATTAATATACTACTATTATTCAGCTGCAAGCCTTCAACTTCTAAGGTCAATTTTGAAATTTCCTTTAATATATACGTATTTCTTTATTCATAGCATTAAGGAAAATGTGGTTTCTTTGCACTTTTCATTTGCTTTTCCGATTCATCTCCAAGGGATAATTTCAATATATTTATATATATATATATAAATAAATAATCCAGTGTACAAAACTTCTGAATTACGAGTTTCGAAAATATAGAATGCATGTAGTTTTTCATTTATTTTCAGAAAGACTATTTCCACATTGAGTATGACTTATGAAAATATTTTTTCTTTTCAATTAAATGTACGCATGAGTATTAAACGATATTGTTCTGATTATTTGTGCCTATGATCACGGCCATGTAAAGTTGAATAGCGATAATTACTACTATTAAATTTATATTTGTAATGATTATATGGATATAACTAAAACATAAAAATCTGCTTAGGAGAAGAGTGTGATCATGTAATCATATACAAATGTTCAAACTTACAATGACCCGACTTGAGATAAATATTTTTATAACACGAACATACATATATATATATATAT